>VNJY01005484.1:0-26105 GCA_008042715.1 Drosophila bocki
CCGCGGAAAATCTTTAACCGATTTTGAAAAGGGTCGCATAAAAGGTTATATTGAATCTGGCTTAAAACACCATGAAAAACCCTAAAATATAGGTCGAAGTCAAAACGTTGTGAGTAATTTTCTTCGTAATGAAGCAGACTATGGAAAAAAAATTGAAGGAGAAAAAAAAAATCAACCACATCATGGAAGAGGCGACTTATCCTGCGAACTGCCTGAAATTCCCACCTTTCTGCTGGTAAAATAAGGGAGGAATGCGGTGTAAATGCTAGTGTGGTTACGGTAAAACGAATTATTTGAAGCGCCGAACACCTAAAGAGATTGAAAATATAAAAAAAACACCTCTCAATGATGCTCGTAAGGAAGCACGCCTTCGATTTGCTTGGGAACACATGCCGTGGAAGAAGGAGTGGAAGACTGTGGTCTTCTCCGACGAAAAGAAGGTTATCCTCGATGGATCAGACGGCTATAACTATTATTTTCACGATATTAGAAAAAAAGAATGTTTTTTAAGTCGTCATGACACTTGTGCAGGTGGAGAAATGGTATGGGGAGCCCTATCTTTTTATAGAACATGCTATCTCCAGTTTGTCACCTCGAAGATAAACGCAAATCTTTACATAACTGTGCTCCAAACAGTTTTTCCCCAGTTTTTAGAGACGTTTCGTCATATTCCATTGACGTATCAACATGACAACGCTCCCATTCATACCGATCGGGTTGTAAAGCTGTGGATTAAGGACCAAAATGTCAAATTGCTCGAGTGGCCGCCTTACTCTCTTGACATTAACATCATGGAGAGCATTTGGGGACTTATGGACTTATGGGGAGTATACGAAGGAGGAAGACAATTTAGTGACTCTGGAGCCCTAGTTGATGCAATTAAAAAAGCATGGTCAACAATTTTACTAAATGAAATTGAAAAATACTACGATTCCCTACCAAGCCTTATGTTTGAAAAGAATAAGAACAAGGGTGGGCATACTAAATATTAAATATTGCTAAAACAGTGTCTTTTATTACTTCAATTACCTAGTGCCTTCAAATTTTGTTTAATACATGTAAATTTAATAAATTTAGTAGTTAAACCTATTCAGTTGAGCCAAAAAAAATGCAGCCATTTTGTTATGTTTTTGAAAAAATTATAAAAATAATATAACAACAAAACCTACAAGACACAATTTTTATTATTTCACAAAAGAAAGATTTCTTTATACAAAAAAATTTATTTCGATCAAATCGGAAGGCTTGTTGCAGAGATACACAGTTTCAAACTTAAAAGAAAAGTCAAACCTATTCAGTTGAGCGGCACTGTATGTACATAGTACCAATCACTTGATGATTATTTTCGAATTACGAAAACGTGTACATTTAAATATAGATGTATTAAAATATTTAAAAGTGTTATAAATTTACTTATCTAATTAGTTAATTATACAAATAGTAAGATAAATGATGAGGTGCATTGAAAATGTCCTTAATATTACTCATACGACATGTAGACAGTATGAATTGTTTTCAAGAATCTTACGAAAATCTCTTTATTTATAATTAGTATACACACGGGAGTATTTTTCGATCCAGTCATTAGCATTTCTGCGGTTATGTGCCCATTAGCGTTGGCTGAAAAGCGTACATTATCCGGACTTTAAGGCCGGCTGGTTGACGAATGCCCGGTGGTGCCATAAAAGTGGCCATCTTCGTTGAATAAAAATGGTGGACAACTCGTTTCTTCGGTCTTTTTACCGCTTATTTATTGATCATCGGAGAATCCTCGCTGCACTTGTTGCACCCAAAAACGGGCACACTTAAAGGCTTGGGGAGCGAATCGTAAAAGTTTTACGATCCACCAATTAACCGATAATAATCAAATCACTTCGGGCCGGAGAGGCAGTAAGATAGGAACAGCCTTGGCTTATTCGCTTCTGGGGCCCCGTCATCATCCTCATCATAATCATCTTTGGAATCCTCGAAGTCCCTGGGGCAATAAATACTTTTACGATTTTATAATTCGATTTGGGCATTTGTATTTAATATTTCTTCTTGCACTGTGAAAAAGAGAGAGATCTCATCGGGTCGCGTCCCCTCCTCCCCAAGGCATCTGTTGCCGCTTCGCATTAATTTTTTTATGTGAGCGACCATAAAAATTGGTTTGATAAATTGTTATTTGAAATTCAATGCCAAAGGTATCCGCTGGATAGGCAGCCATCTACGAGCATCATTCTTGAGCGGAAAGCTTTGAAGCGAGAAGAATTTTGCATATCTTATAATTCTCAAAGAAACTGGATGTTTGAAAATCTAGAATTTTTATGGGGAGTTTATTTTTAACCAATACTAAATTTATTCTAAAATAATTCAAGACAAGTATACTTGTTATATGATAATTTAAGTGTACTTCAAATACAGCTGTAATTGTCTTCTTCCATTAATATTCAACTACATTTCCACTAAAACTAAAGTAGTAGACTGTGAGATACCTAGTACCATGACTAAGTCACTCTGTCTAATTATATTCAATATTTTAAAATACTTTTATTAAGCACAATATGTTTCTATTATCTGCATTCAACAGATATGAACGTGTTAACCGAATTTGGTAGCTCTAGTTCTTATAACGGAATGACGGACATGGCTAAATCGATTCGGCTGATAATGCTAAATCAAGAATATAAATAATATAAAATCCTTGTATCCTTTGGGTTCTGGATATAAGAACATAAACACTACCGTAATTGTATTAGATTAGAAAAATTATTATCCCTCTAATAATTTCGAATTCAATTTTTAAAGAAATCACTGACACCTACACCGAATACACGTAAAATTCAGAAATATATGACAAACAATTAATTTAATGAGCGAACACAGACAATCAAGAGCTTAAAAACTCATCTAGCCGGTGCTAAAATTAATAAGAACAACATTTGTGAGACGAAAATCAAGTCTGTGACGACCGGCATCCGTCATTGTGCGAATGTCAGCGCTTCCTTTTCAGTCCATTTCGGTGGCAGCGCCAAGAGACGACAACAAAGAGATCTCCAAATGGCACCAACTGATCGGACCCGCTATATATTCAGACGATGATATATCCGCCCACGTGATTCGCAATGAGTTATTCGTTGCGGTGTTGTCAAATGGAACGATTTTAATCGCAGCAGTGCCGCGGATTTATTTTTAATGGAAGATCTCGAAGATTTCGTGTGACCGAGGGATTAACTCTTTCAGCCGAGGCTATCCAATTTTGAATTATTAACCAAAGTAAATCTCGGCCAGTCCGGGCTGAAATATTACTTTGATGAGCTCCGGAATACGCGACGTGTATATAATATATATTATAATGATCCATAAAGCAATCCACGTGTGGGATTGCCGCTTCTCAAAAATATTTGCGGCAGCCTATTAAACTAAAATCCCAAGTTGATTGCGAAACTCGTCTGCGATATTTCGTTGATCAATATTTATTCATTCGATAAATCAATCAAATAAATTACAATTAACGAAAAGTCATAAAAATGAATGGCACAAAGAGCAGGCAACAAATAAAATCGATATGAATATGAGAAATCAAAAAAGGCCAGCCGAAAGAGGATAAACAAAGCTCGAATACATAAAGACTTTAAGAAGTTCATTATGAATGTGAAATTTATAGCGCCACTAGAAGAATTCCACAAATTGATCACAGGTTGACATCTCCAAGAGCGAAATCTGGTTTCGTTTTCGCCAAAAACTCGCTATGATTGAAGTAGACTTTTTTAATGGCCTCAAAGCCATACGAATTATGACGGAGACGATCTCAAAGATTTCGGTTGGGGTCTCTTTTCGGTTCGCCTTTCGATCAGCGGCTTTAATTAATGCTAAAAAGCTCACTAAACAAAAGATCAATAAAATAAATATGTCTCCAGATGTGTATTTTTTTGTAGGAAAATTAAAATACTCCTAAAATGAGCGAGAGAAAGATCATCCATGATCTGGGCACTTAAAATCTGTGGGTTCGTAAATGGTCATAATTAAATAGAAATTTGTTCCAAGTCTCGGGTTTTATTTGACTCGGCGACTTGCTAATGACTGGCGACAAATTTAAATAATTGAATATACTTAATTTATTGCTGAAATCGAGAGGCAATCAAATAACAAGCGATTTACCTATAAATTCTAGAGGAATTCAGACTGAAATAAGGTTTGGATTTCGTTATAAATGAAAGCCTAATGAAATATATTTACTTTAATCATCATAAAACATTTAATTAATAATTTTAAATATAATGTATGCCTAAATAAAATAACGCGTAAACAAATTCCCATGCGTAGTAAAGTTATTTGTGAATCTGTTAATCCTTGTGGAATCAGTAAATTAGCAGGACTCGTAGCAGATGGACCACAAAAAAAAAAAAAAAACGAGAGACAGGAGAAATTACTTATGGAAATGGAAACAAAACAGCGAAAAGGGATTTAGTATTTTGCGATTTTTTATAGGCTGGGATTCAAAAGTCAGCTTGAAAGTTTACGACCTTTTGGCATCGTTTATTGGCGAATTCCGCAGGATTTAAAAGTACATATCTGCCCCTGACCAACGACAGTAAATAAATTTAATTTAATGCCAGAGCTTTTGGACTACATTTAAATCCAATTGAATATTATTATATGACTCCATGAACATGGATACAAATTGTTATTAATATATTTAAAATATCTGAGAAAAACTGATATTCGGCATTCGGACAGCCCACTTTGCAGCGTCAGCAGTTACTTGTAAATTTGTTTTGGCGTATAAACAAGACTCTCTCTGTGTGGAGTCAAGAATCAACATCAACATCAACATCAACAACCAAATCGGCATCCACATCCTCAGTGCCCGTCGTCAATGACATGATGTCGTCGTCTTTGTGCTGCGCCTGCGCCTGGTCCGTTTCTTCGTCATCGGCGGATGCCTGTAGTCAGGTCTCTCTTTCTGGATCGGCTTTGTTCTTCTGGGCCAGGGTGTTATTTATGTGCGTCATTATAAAGTTGCCCATTTTATTGGGTCGCCCTCGAATAAATAAGGTTCAATAAAGTTGTTACTTTATATTGACACTTGCAGGCGGCAATCGCTCGTCACTTTCGGCGACCGACTCCCTTCCTGTGGATCTCTGGCCTGCTGTTTATTTATGTGAAAGTATCTTTGGAAAGTATTTCCCCCGACTCTCAGACCGATGTCGTGTTTAGTGCGATCGTAAAATCAGGAAATGTCTCCAATATGTTTGACTTTTTATCAAAGCCCATCTGGTCATGGCCTGGAATTGGACCTGCTATGCCTACTACTACTTATGGTTTGTGTAGCTCCGATCTTTACGACCGTGTTCATTTGGCTCGGTCAGAGTCGAAACAAAAGTTGTGATGATTTTATTTAGTGCTCAGCTTTATGATGGGTTTTCCCATCAAAATACGTTTAGGCTATGGGGGATTGTCTTCTCAAAACTGGTTAATCAGAGTGCTAAAACGCATCAAGTTTTAATGCTTTGGTTATGATCATCTATTCCAGAAAGTCAGTTGTTAGGATGTAAAAATGAAACACTTCTTAATTCCTAGAATACAATATTAATATTATTATTTATTTTCGTGGGCTTGGGTCTAACTTAGTGGCTGTTAAAAACAATTGAAACCCTCTTTATGTGTTATGTTTAGAGGCCCAAAATATGTATTTAACTATTATGCATTTTCATAAGTAAGGAAAGTCTCTTGTGTCCTTCAATTTCGTATAATTAAGTCGTAGAATCTGTTTATACATATATTCTAGTTAATTGTAGTGTTAATCTTAAGCTTAGTTCATCAACGGATATTATTTTGAAGTGTGTTTCAAAGTAGCATATATGTAGTAAACAAATATAGTTCTTTACATTTTTGCATTCAGTTCCCTGAAAGAATTCTCCATGGACTTTAACCATTTTAGCCATCAAAAGCAAAAGTATTTCACAATCTCATTTATTTTTTGTTGTCGAAAAGTTTAATAACTCAGATTTTGTGGTTGTTAAATTTTGACACCACCATCAGCCGCAAACGCAACAATAATTTTGGTGCGGCAGTTAAGGGGTTGCGAGGTGGTGCATGAGTTCGTTGGTGTGCTAGCGCCGCCAATTATCGACAGGCCGATAAAAAACTATGAACACAGACATATCGGTGAATCGCTATGCTGTTCCGACCACAGCATACCTGATACTTCATTTATTTTACATTTTTCGCTCAAGATGAACATAACAAATATAACAAATTTGTGTGACTGAATTGTTTACCTATAAATAAAAGAGGACAAATTTAAATTATGTGAAATATTTAATAATAATATTAAACTAATAGTAAATAATAAATTTTAATACATACAATTCATTTTTTTTATTGTTAATTATATTTTATATTTATTATTATTTATATATATATGTATAATTATATATTTAATTATTAATTATAATTTTGTATTACTTGAACTATATAAAAAATATGCCGTCAAATGATTCAATTTTAATTGGCTTACTTTGAAACAAAAAGTGAAATAAAAATAATGGATTGCGATTTTTAAAAGCATATTAGTTTTCCCTTTGAAGCAAATAAAATTTTAATTTTATAATATTTTTTACCATATGAAGGATCATAAAATGAATAAGATAACTCAATGAAAATCGGCATAACTTCGTTATAATTATAAATACACTTTTATATACATAATTCTATATATATTTCATTCAAATTGTGACAAAAGAGCATCATAAAGCTATTAAAATAACGTTGAATAAAATAAAATAATTTAAGTTTAATTTAAGCCAGTTTTCTTCGCATATAAATGAAGATTCTATTCTACATTTAGCACGTTTTAAGGTTTTCATAATAAAGTTTCAAGTTAAAAAAATATTTTTTGTGTCAAATTGAAGATTGTAAGGGAATACACATATCGGTTTCTTATGTTATCAATGGCTAGTGGTTGTCGTATACCCACTAGAAATGCAATTTGAGATCTGAAATATTTTATTTCATACTTTTAATTAATGTACTTCAATATAAATTTCTTCAAATCTATAGGTTAAATCTATAGTTATATTTTTTATAAGATTGAACATTCTCCTTCGCCCTGTTACATGCACTTACACATAAAGGGATATTCCCTAGCCCCATGAATACCTCGGCTAACTATAAAGTAGTGGTCTGATACACTCACAGCCATAATTATGACGTCAGCTCCTGCCCGTGTGGGTGTTTGTGATTGTGCTGCGGTTTTTTTTTTGTTTTTTGTTGGCCAAAATGCAAATATTGCCAGATGCAAATCCAACAGCAAAAGAGGGCTGAAATTTCAGCTCGGATTATACGGCGAAGGGCGCTTCAGATGCGATAAATAAATATATATAGTATTGTGTATTTGCTCCTGGTCAAGTGGGAAGTAGGAGGTGGGGTGGGTGGAGAGAGAACACCGAAAAGTCAGCCCCCCAGATGGGCGCCAGCGGTGCGGCATCGCTCAAAGTTGAACGCGGCGCGAAACCCTTTGATCAGCGCTGACTGGCCTGACTGCCCTGACTGGCTAATTGGCCCGATTGTGGGCGCTGCCTCTTTGTAATTGATAACGGCACACACATGCATCATATGTATTTGTTTCTATATGGCATTCTCTAGCGGCACATCCATCAACGGTCTTAGCGCGTAAATCACTTAATTTGCCTCGTTTTATTTCACGGCGTCCGATGTGAGTCGCCTTCTGACCACCGACCACTGACCACTGGCCGAGGCCCAGCGGCAGGTTTAACCGCTCCGCTACTGACCAGGCCAAGCCACCGCACTTTACCGCCAACAAAGGCCCATTGATCGATTGTGAATTTGGCAATAGGCGCGGGCACAGGTCTGGGTTTTGACGGATTAATTCTCGATTCGGGCCCAAAGCGCATTAAGATGGATGATAGATGGATCACCGGCGATCGCTCTATCTTCTGCGAGCTTAAGTTTTCGCCCAGTTGGAAAATTGATTGAGCCACGCGTTCAGCTTTTAGCAGGTGAAAAAGAGCGGCGCTAATAATTCATTTTCCCGTCTTTCCGTTTCTTAACTTGATTGATGTCTCAACAAAGGCAGGCCGGGTGCAAGAGCAGCAGCACCAGAAACCGAAACAGAATGTTAAAAATTAAGCAAATAAACTATGAATGGACTGTTGTTTTAGGGTTCGGTCGTGATTTGTGGGTAAACACTGTGCTCCAAGTGGGTGGTGGCAGTGATCAATTGGCCTGGGCCCATTCAATCGGATGTATTAACCAATTGTGTTATTTATTTATTGTGCTGTTTGTTGGTCTATTCTTAAGTTGTATTTCCAAGAGTCGTGGATCTTGGTCTTCCAGAGAAAGAGATCAGTTCTAAGGCAATTCAAATTTGAATCAATATGTGAGATCTTCCATTAAGTTATATAGTATGAGGTGGCTATAAGGTTTCCAAATCGGAATCCATATCGCTTGACGTACGGGCTTTCAATTGGCTGATCCCAGTGGGTGTTCCTCTACTCCGGTGATGTTGATTGGGCCAAACAGAAAGCCACAACTGGTACAGGTAATGATTTCTGATCTGGCTCCCCGCCTCTGGGGGCATCTATTTGTTTTCACTTGCGAAAACAACAAACACGCTGCAGCACACACTCAAGTCTTTTAGTTGGCCTTAAATTTTATGCGCTTTTAATGGGCTCGAGTAGGCAGCTCCTGGGCGAATGGCCGCCTCCCTTGTGGCACTGTGAAATAATTTAAGAGCGGGCCATAAATACCAGAGACTGGGCTCATAAATCTTTCACTGATTCCTCTGGCCAGCGCGATTCAATTGGATGCTTAGGCCTTTTATTTTTCAATATTTGTTTTGATTTGAGATGCTGCGCATCTCGGCGATACCAGATACAGAGCACAATGGGGCAAATGGGGTTTCGCTCCCTCACAAATCCAAATAATATGTCACTCAACGCGCGCCGCCTGACAATGTTGAGATACAAATTATCTAAATTGTATCTGTATCTGTGCGAAGCGGCAAATGCATCTTGTGGGTTTGTTTGTTTTCGGATTTGCCTGGATGTCCCTCCCTCACTCCCCTCCCCTCGCTCCATCCATCTGGCATTGGTGTGTTTTCTTGATTGGGCCAGCGTTGAGTTTTTCATTCCCCGTCGCGTGGCTTTCCATTTTCTCATTTCCCGATCTCCAGCAATTACTGGCACTTCAGGCCCTGGCGGGCACCGTGGTGAGAGATTCCAATTCAAACAGCAAACTGACAGATTTATCAGGTATTAGACGATATATATGTCAGCGCTGAGCCGCAGCACCCCCTGCCCCAATATTGCTAAATGTAATGCATGTCCATATGTATGCTTGATTCAGCTCTGATCACGTGAAAATTTGTAGACATCAAGTTAGCCTTGGATGGCCTCTTAAAGCTATACTCTTAATGGTTGGAATGGCTTCAGAATTTAGCAATCAGAGCGACTAAAAGAATACTGCAGATGATTATGCTCGACTCTGAAATACTTCTCACTCTCTTTCGGTATTTCTTTACCAAATGCATTATATATTAAAGTATGTGCGCTAGTCATGTAAAATGAAGCAAAATAATGAAACATCGACTTTGCGCTTTAGATATTTTTATATCTTTTTTAGAATATGCTAGATTCCGTCAAATTTGATAAATTGGAACACTTTCCAATGTAACTATATTACAAAAAAGAATTTAGGGAACTTTCGTTTCTGTGAAAATACCCATATGTATACACCTATGTATGTATAGGTGCCCTCGAACCAAATTTGACGCTCTGGCTTCCGGTAGTGGTTCAGGTGGATCAACTGCTGCACCGACCCACTTTAGGTGGCTATCTGAATCTGAGCGCCTCGTCGTCATCCATCAATCAAAAACGTTGGCGGACGTCCAAGTGAGTGACTGACTGGCTGGCTCTCCTCCGCATTGCGTGAGCTTGGATGACGCAGCGCCCTGGCCGGGCTCCCTCGCCGCCCCATTCTGCCCCAGGTCCGCGGCTTAATCAGTCGTAGACACATCGACATTTGGCCAACTGACAACCGATCGATCAACCAGCCATCCATCAGTTAAAACATCGCGGAGAGTTTGCTTGTGGCGTTCTACTCTTTTTCTGTTGATTGATAGCTGGGCACTGCGACAACGCTGGACGCAAATTTACTCAATCGCATTCGTATCGATTTCAGTCGAGGTTTTGTATCATTTTTATATGTGAATATCGGACACGAAGACAACGTGTCAGCGATTATTTTGTTTATATTGGTAATGGCTCAACTATCCCACATTTTTGATGAATGGTCAGCGAAAGTTGGAGTACAAGAGAGTCCATGGAAAATAAATCAAAATTATTCAAATTAAGTTCAAGTCGATATGTATAGATTAAAAGTATTTTGTTGTTGATAACTAAATCAATATTTATGAATGAGTTTCCTTGAAGTATATAGTTCGATTCCAGCGATTTGATCGTTACATTCCTCTGCTCAAAATGTTAATATTCTGAAAGGGTATAAAATCGTTAATTGAATGCCACGATAAATTAAATCGGCGGCCACAGAGTATTGCCAGTCAAATGACACACCATTAGAATGAATGAAGAAGCTCATTACGTCTAATGATGATTTCATTGGGGGAAAAGGTCAGTGAATGGCAGTCGAAAATGTTGCTCAACATAATTGGACGTTTTCTTTACTGGACAGCTTGGACGCTGCAGTTGACATCCGCGCGATATTGTAAAAAGAGGA
Source organism: Drosophila bocki (assembly GCA_008042715.1). Lineage (NCBI taxonomy): Eukaryota > Metazoa > Arthropoda > Insecta > Diptera > Drosophilidae > Drosophila > Drosophila bocki. The sequence continues at coordinate 10,741 of VNJY01005484.1, forward strand.
AACGCTACGTTCAGCACAGATGGTTTTACTATAAGGTCTTTGTAACCTTGGTTAAAATTGCACTGCTTTCAGTGGATATTCCCGATGTAGTTCTCATGGTGATATCCGCTCATCGCATGGAGTTCGATGACAATATCATGAACTTTCTGTTACTCGGCCAATGCTTTCTGTGGCTCAGTCGCCTGTACGCCCTGATGGCACTAATATGTTTGACCCATTTGGACTTTTATCAGCGTAGAATCATGAGTATTCAGAATAAAATACTGGACATAACCAAGGAGCTGGAAAGCAATCACTCGGCGAAGCACACATCATGTTGTCTCCTTGTTCTACTAGTTCTGGCAATAATCCGCTTGATGTTGGACATTTGGACTAAGCTGGGCCTGATCGTACACCTCACTTGTACAATATACTACAACTCCCTGTTCTGCTGTTGGTACCTAGGATTGGGTCTGTTCCAGACCAAACTGGTGGAGTGGCGAAGGGAACTGGTTATGTTCCTAAAAGATTTCACTGAGAATGAAGGTCATCGGTCCAGGATTGAAGTGGATAGACTCCTGAGCTGTCTGAGGGTAAATTACTCGATTTTTGAACTTCAAATGAGTTTCTATAAAGTCTGGAAAGTATTTTCCTGTATCCTACCACTGCTGCTCTTGAATTTCGTGGATCTTTGGAATGTTTCTTTGGCGCTACATTTTGTGAGCATTTTGATATTGTGTCATATGAGTGATGAGGGAAAACGATTGGAAAATCAGTTTTTAAATCTGATATTTGTCACCAGTGTGCGGTATACAAGAGGTGATCCTATGGTATCCAAGGAATACGCACGAATGGTTGGTAGTTAGTGATCATTTCAATTGAATCCACTAATATAACTTTATTTTAGGTTCACAAAACAGTTTTAAATCTACTTCTTAAACCAGCTTCAAGTGAAATTCATCAACAATTAAGTAAAAGATATGCCTTTTGCTTGAGTTTACATTTCTTTAAATTTGCCGCGTTGTATTTTCTTGTATTGAAGGCGAACAAGGGCTTGGAGAAGTTTAACCACATGCAGCTGAGATACGATTATGACGACGAAGAGTCGATTTTAAATGATTAATTATGGTATTTTATGAAGTGCATTTTCGTAACATTATGTCTTTGAATGCTAAATGAATGCCTTCGCGTTAAATTTAACGATACGGAAAATGCTGAAGAAATGTTGGCAACGTTCTTAGGGGGCCGATGAGAATAATTTTACATGTTGCACACATAAAATAAAATTTTATTTTATTCATTTCTCATGGCGGCTCCGACTCCTTCCTCCCTTTCTCAAAATACAGAAAAATAACAATTTATGAAAATATAGGAAAAAAGTGAGGGGAAAACAAAGGCACCTGACTGATGGAATGAATAAATGAGCGAGGGCACATGCACACAGCAGAAGGCATAACTTTAAATTTGTATTAGCACCCAGAGCCCAATGAGGGAGCGGCAACAAAAGAAAGACCTGAATATTTTCCACTTTTGCCAACTCCCCGGACCACCGTTAGCCACCCCGCAGCCAGCCACCCCGCCCCCGCCATTCGGTCTCTAAATGAAATGCTCAAGTGTGCATGGAATTTTGATTTTTGCCAAATACCCGCCCCCCACGATAAGGAATTTTCCCCCCTCACAGTTCCGTCCGTCATGTCGTTCGCTTGCAAATCAATTTAATGTCAGTCATTTTGCCACTAAGTGGGAAATTTTTTGAAATTTCATCAAAAATCCGTTGCCGCCTCACACTCTCCGTTTTCCGCTCCTCGGCGCTTTTCCGCTTCCACTGAACATATGCTGCTCGGGGGAATTGGCTGCACTGAGGTACTTTTCCAGCGACGAGAAGGCGCTTTTCGCATCTAAGCGAATCACATTTGAATGTAAATTTTCTCAGACGCCGCTGCATGTCCATGAATTCTATCCAACCCTCCCCAGGTCCCCAGGAACAGGACCTCCTTCGTGTTGTGTGCCGGCACGGGGAAAAACAAATATTGTATTAAAATGCTGGAAAGCAGCTAAAACGCATAATAGTAAAATTTTATGTTATTGCCAGTGTGAGGAAAACACGTCAGGCAGTTAGTCAAATAACGCAGCAAAGAAACGTAGCCGCCGCTGATGCCCGGAAAAGGCGAAGGAAAAGCGCACACCGAAGGACAATGAAAGTTTAGATGATGACAGACAGGAACAGACGGCCGCAGCCGTGCCGAGAGTTGAACTTGGATATATGTAACATGTATGCGAATATATAACATAGCTATTTATTTGCACAGGCTATATACGGGGAATTTTATTTAAACAAAAGCTCTGGAAAACGGTTTTAAAAAAATGTACTAGTCTTATAAGAAAAATTAAATACAGAGAGAATTCATTTGATATTTATTTGAATTAACAAAACTAAATTTGTTATATTTTGATTTTATGCCAGAGGGTAAAGATCATGCAACGCAGCACATTTATTTTATTCTATTTCATTCTGAAATGTGAACCGAATTGCACCTGCGATATCTTTAATTACCAATATTTGAAAATACATAAAAATGTAGAAATAAAAACAAATATAAAATTGTTTTTCTTAACAAAGAACAACATGATATAACTTATGTAACAAATAGAGTTTTGGTATAAAAATCATATATAAAGCTTAAGCTTTACATGCATTCTTTAAGATTATATGTATATTTAGTTAATAATTTAGCTATGGTGTATCAAAATTTAATTTATTTTTATTTTATCATAGGGTAATATTTATGGATCTTCAGCTTGCTAATACCACGCTTCAAAATTCTCTTAAAGTAAGGGTTTTTTCATAAAATATAATATCTTTTAAGACAAAAACTCTTGGATAAGTATAAAATAACATCGAGATACATTTTCCACTGGAACTAATATATTTATATCCTGCCATATTAGCGGTGACTTTCGGCCGGAACATCTCCACTATTATTATTTTTATTATTATTAAGGTAGTGATTAGATTAGATTAATATTAAAATTAGATTTAAATAGGGGAAAATCTTACTCATAACAAATCTACATCTCCAAAAATCCTTTAGTTCGATAGAAATCGGTCTACTTTGACTTATAGATGTCACAGGAATCGTTGATAACCATCGGCTTTTGTAAGTAATGCAATATACTAGGTAGATTTTCTAGAATATAGTTATTTACGATTTCAGAAACATATTTAAAACCTTGTATAAGAAAGATATCTCTACAAGTTAAATGAAGAAAATAAATAAATTTCTGAATTTAATTTGTATTCCTTGCGGAAAAGAAGAGATATGATGATCGTAGAACATTATTTATAAAAAAATCCAAAATATTTTTAAAAGCTCTGAACCTAATTATAATTGACATGGGAAATATCGGTACAAGATTTCAAACTGCAAGTTACAGATCCCCAAATTTAATATTATTTTATTTTTTATTTTGAAGTATGCTGTATGTATACGAAAAATAAATGTAACTCTTCGAACCCTTGCATAAAACCCCGGCTCCAGCTCATGTACGTATGGCCAATTCTCAAATCATTTGCGTTCCATTAAGCAGGACTCTCGGTCCACATTCAAATGCAGTTGGGGAAAGCGGAAAAAGGGTCGCTTACAGGGGAATAAAGGGAAACACATCAAATAAAATCAAACGCAAAACAAGCGAGAAAACATTGTTTCAAATTGTTCAGAGCCAAACAAAAAATAAAGGCTCACATTTTGGGGCGCAGGGGGCGTGGCCAATGTCCGCCAATTCAGGCGCAACTAATTCCCACACCCCACCCGAATGAGAACTCGAAACTATTTGGGGTGAAGGGACAGAAAGGATTCGTGGCTCGGTTCGGTATTTTATTGGGCGAAAAATGATTTTTTATTTTCAATTTTGTGCCCGCTTTGAAATGGAAAGTAAAAGTATCGCATTGGCCGAGTGGTAAAACCAATTTGATTTTGAATACGTTATGAGGCGCAAAAATAAGAAGAATAAAGTGTGAAAAAGTCCGGAAAGGCCGTAAAAATAACACCAAAATCGAACACGGCAAGAAAGCAAACGATTCCGGGGCACGAGGCTGGCAGAAAAAAGGAGCCTGAAGTGGCAATTTTCTGATTGTTTGCCAGCCGCACTAAAAACTAATGATTTTCATATGTTTGCTCAATGAATCGAACGGGGATCAAACCCCTTTCGAAACAATCCCGTGCTCGCTCCACTCCCCCAACACTAAATCCCTTTTGGCGAGCATAAGCGAGAATTACGAGTCCGTATAAATTGATTGGAATAAAAATATGTGTCCGAACTGGAAACCCTTTTACACTAAGTACAAACAGATTAAGGGGTTTCCCCGAATCTGTGGGGTTGGTTTAAGGTGAACAATTGAATGTAAAACTGTTCGGGATCATTAGTTTTTATCTCAACAGATCTAGAAATCAGCTGGTCTCGGGAAATTGGATTTATATAATTAAAATGTAAATTAAATATCATATTTAGTTCATTTAAAATGAATACTTAGGATATTACCTTGAAGTACTGAATGACTGCAAATATCGGTAACTGACAACAGCTGTTCCCATACAAACTGCTTCTACGATATTCTCAGTCATTTAGCGACCCCAAAGTTTGGTGATAATATCGGCTAAAGAGTCCGTATAAATCAAAATTTTGCTAAAGCTACAGTAGGTTAAAAGTACAGTACAGTAGGTTAAAATAATTGAAGATTATATAGGATAATACCAATGGTACATCCATGTTTTGCTACTGAGTTTTCGTTTTGGGTTGTTCCTTTTACGCCTAAAAATATCGACTAACTATTTCGATATATCGTCGATAAATACCCAGAGTTCCCTGCTTGTAAACACCTTATAGTATGACCATTTGACCATTTTGGTATAAAGTTATCGAAAAGCGCATTATTTTATTCAAAGACAATGGGGAAACCGGGCTGCAACAATTTCATGTTTAACTATTATTTTAGTTTAAAAATTGTTATATAATGTAAAGGTCGATACGCGCATATTCACCAAAAGATGTAAACCTGGAAGTTTACTTGCTAAATATTTTGTTTTACTTTATTCCGATTGGATTCAGAAGGGTGATTACTTGTCAGGAAAAAAGGAAATCTCTCATACATATATGATCTTTTTCCGACTTCAAAAACACAAATCGAACAAAATGGCGGCCATCAATAACAGTAAAACATACGAGTTCGGTGCGAAAAACAAGTGACAGAATGGCGGCAGAAGTTGGGGGTGCGAAAAAAGAATGGTGTTTTCGGAATGGCGTCATAATGCAATCCAATGGGTGAGTGGGGAAGTGAAGGCCAAGGGCCTGGGCGACTCACTGCGTTCGATATTTTAATGGGCCAGACGTCATTTCGGGGTCCGCCATTTGGAGACTGGCTGCCACCACAGCGCAAAATTTATGACAACATAACGAGCCAGACGATGGACAGCGGCCGGGAGGGGCGGCACAGAGCTTCGGCTTGCATTAAATGCGACATTCAGAGTCGAAAATAACAATAATCATAATTAAGGATATGCATATGCAGTGTGCGGGATATCCACCCCCAAGTTTTACACAAGGAAAAACGGGTAGGAGAAACCTTTGCCATTTTCTTAAATATTAAACTTGATAAGGAAAGTGCTGAGATTGTATGAAAAAGCCAAGTTTTTCGAATAATGAATATTAATCTATTTCTAATACTTTTTCTTAACAGAAACTAAATAGTTTCTAAAGATGATTCTTCCCAAATTTTTGACCTTTTAAATTGCAAGTTTTTGTTAGGAAACATTTATAATAATAATAAATAATTTCTCACCGTGTGACTTGATCCTCTCTCGTCGAGGGCTGTTGGTCAGTAGTGGGTGGGAAATCGATCCATTTACAACGTGCAGAGCGAAGCCGAGCATTCCGCACGAATGATGATGTCCCTGTCCTGCAATGTCCGCAGTCAGATATCACTGAATAATGACTGTTAATACCCTTCAATGTGCGCTGGCTCTGTTCGTCCGTCCGCCAGCTCCCCGAGGCAGTGACTCCGATTTTGGCCATCGCCAATCGGATCAGCCATCGCATTGAAATGAAGTGGATTTCAATGCACTGCCCGGCCATGTCAAAAGAGAACGTAGGCTGCCCGGCTCGTTGAGGGAGATAGCCGTGGACTGTGGGAGGCGGGAGCTGGGACGTAGCCTGTTTCGGGGAGGGATGAGTGTGCGGAAAGTGCGTGAAATAATATGCGAATTGTGCGAAAAGTTCGATAAGGCATGGATGGGGGCGAAGTGATGTGCACCATTCAGAGGACTGTGGGTCTTAGTCTGCATAAATCCTGTTATTTAAAGCTTTGATGGATGCAATGTGGCACCCGGAAAAGAAAGGGTTTAAAAATACAATGAGAATTGTTAGTTACTTAACCGTAAGAATTTTTTTTAAGATTATTATCAGAATTTTAGAATATTACGATTTTTGGGGACGCTGAGTTAAATCGCATCCCTTATGTATTTCACTCGTGGTAAACATTTATTTTCTTATTTAGCGTTTAAAACATCGGTCCTAACTGCTTTCATTTACATTTTTCGTACCAAAGATTTTATATATAAATATTTAATTACTTCCTGTATCTTAAATAAAGGCTTAACTATTTTTAAGTATCACACTAATTAATTTTTTCTCAGGAACAAGTATCATAAGCAAGCATCATAAAATTATCATCTAAATACTTGGGATTTCTCAAGATTTTAAAAATTGTGAAAGCAGAGCAAATCTTTAAAAATCTATCGCATATGAGTAACAATTGTAGATAGCCGGAACGTTATTTTCATTGTTATTTATATATCGAGCTTCTCAAAACTGTAAATATAATATGTAAAATATTTGGTAATGTTGTTTTTGTTCTTGATATATGTGTAAATATATTATATGTTAAATATCTCCTCTTAGTTTTTCTTTTCTTAATGATCCAATTGGAAAGTGCAAGGGGCATACAAACATCTGCGAACCCAATTAACTTTCTTTCTCATTTCATTTAATGTTATGTATTTTCTTTAATTTATAAAATTAATAAAATGAATTATATTAAAGAATTGTTATTTAAGGTCGATTTTTACCCATACCGTTCCTCTTGGCTATCGGAAATGAATTGAGACTATCAATGTAATCGCTCAAATATATGTACATACATACATGGTAGGCAACTGATGTCATCTTCTAGTCGAAACTTTATAGGCCCTAAGAAGAGTACGGAAACTTAAATTAAGAAGTGTGGGATTTTTATTGAACACTTATTCCAATTCTTAACCTATGCCCTTCAGTCGAGTCTACGGATAGTAAGTTTTGTTAGTCATTGTGATTTTGAAGAGCTCATTATCTAAAGCTTAGTAAAATTAAAACCTCCATTTTGATCTGCGCATTTTATTTAATACATTTAAAAACATTTTCAAAATACCCACAACGCTAGTTTTTTTTATCCTGGTGAAGGAATATTTAATTGATCAAACTTGCAAAACACGTTTCATCCACCTAATCAGCTTCACTAACTGAAGCATTTGTGCTGTGTTTTATACCCTGGAAATCATAAAGTATTAGGGTATATTCGATTTCGGCCAGCGTATTGAATTCAGAAAAAAACTTTCTAATAAATACCTATGTATTAATGAGCTGGTTCTTATTTAAATAAGCTAAATCGAAAATCAGAATATTGTTTGCCAAAATCTAAAAATAACATTAAGAATAATATTAAGTCTGTTATTCACACAGATCACACTTTTTATTTAAATTATGCAATTATTTAATTAAAATTTAACACAATTATCCAATTAATGGATACCATTGACCATTGTACTAGCACCAGGTATTCTATGAGTCTGTAGTTTCAACTCTGACATTCTTTCTTGTTTATTTTGCATTCCAAAACGGAAAAAATTGGTTAAGTCAACCTTCAGCTGGCTGTGAAACGTTTTACATTCAGCAGAGGTAAGGAAAGAACGAAATGTAAATTCGACAGCTTGCACTCAGACGCATTGTGTTCTGTTTTCGGAGAAAATTTGGAAACAAGCGGGAAAAGTTAGCCAGAGAGGTCGAAGCTGAAATATCCTTGAAATAGCCGTGGTATTCATTTCGATTTCTTAAAATTTTTTCTATTTTGTATACAAATTAAAGCATTATGAAAATATGTAAATATTTCAAGGAACATTTCTCATTTGTACATAGTATATCAAGGCCTTAAAAGTATATATTTATACGTATATTTAAGAACAATAAAATTTAATTTAATTTAATTTAATTTAACTTTAATATCTTTTTGACTGTACGTAAAATGGTATATATATTGTCCCTTTTAAGATTTCTACTTAATTTATTTTTTAATATCCTCAAGTGGAACATTTTTAAGAGTATCAGGCAGTCTTGAAACATAAAACTTCGTCTGAAGAGAGCTCAAAGGCGAAAATTGGTTTTAATTAAATCGAATTGAGTTTTTTGTGCTCCTCTCTCGTGGTGCTACTGCCCCGCTGCACACTTTGCACATCGCCACAATTCAAATGAAGTGAGTGAGTGAGTGAATCGCAACTGATGTCAGCCCCGGAAACTGGACAGGGACACGGCCACGGACAGGCGACGGACCCGGAACGCATTGAACGCTGACGCTGCGGGTTTTATGTGCGCCATCGAGATGCCCTGCCCCACGATGGGTGCTGTGCTATGGAGCTCGTCCCTTGCACGGTCAGCCCTTTGATTGAAATGTTGGCTGGCACGGAGGACCCGGAGAACGGGGTACATGGGGCATCGAAGCAGTTGAAATGTCGGCTGGTTGGCAGTCGGTTTTTTCGTGCACATTGCACCAGCAAATGCTGCACCCTGACGCCGAGTGACCGACCCCACGACCACCCTCCCCGGGGCGGGTGATGTATGGTCGGTCAGTTTGCGGACATGCAGTGGACACTGGGATTAACATGACGTAATTGATGCGGAAAGTGTTGAGTGTGTGGCAGCTGCCACGACTTCTTCCCCCTTCCGCGGCCACTGACAACTAGACAAAAATGGAAAGGAAAAACTTTGTTCAAATTGATTTTCATCAGCTAATCCCCAGGTGAGCCGCTTTTTGCGGGACAAACTTTGGGTGATTTAGCATTCGTAGAAACACTGGCCTTTTTGGAGAATAAAAAAAAAATTTATTAAACAGGCAAAATTTTAAATTATTTAAATACTTTAGACACTTTTGATTCCACTGTCTAGTATTCCGTTAAACGAAAAGTAACTAAACAACTAATATATAATTAAAACTGTCTACAATTACTATTCTAGGCGTAAACATTTAAACCAGCCTGTCTCACGGAAACGGTCATACTCATTGCATTGCCTGTTCACCACGGATTTTAAATATTGTGGGCACACTATAAACAAAAAAAGGTTCTCCCTTTTTTATATCCTTGCAGGGTATTATAATTTTAGTCAAAAGTTTTGCAAGTGAAAAAGTAATTTCCAACCCTTTTAAGTAAATATATTCTTAATTAGTATCAAAAGCCGAGTCGATCTAGTCAAGGGTTGGAAAAAAGTCTTTCGCTGCATTGAAAACTTCTGACTAAAACTATGACTATGTCATATAGCTGCCATAGAAACGATCTGTAAATGTAGAACAAAGCTGTGAATGCAGACCCGTAACTGTAAAACTTTTATTATAATATCATATAATGTAATGTAGGTTGCTATTACATTGATTTAAATTTTCTATTCTATCATAGTAAATTTAAAACCTGAAATGTTGTAATTTTATGCGATTTAAATTTCTCAGTAAATTTAAATTTTTATTAGCTTTGTATAAATATGTGGGATTGGTTTCCTTTTTAAATGAGAAGTCCCACTAGTTTTAGGTTTTATTATAGTATTTAATGATATTTTATAGTAGATAGTTTAATTAAGTATAAAGTGATCGTTTACATGTATTTTCGAATATTTTGAATTAGGTTTTAGTCGTTTTTAACTTCGTTTTGTGACCGTCGTAAGCTCGCACGTCTTTTCGTCGTTGTCTCTCGTTCCGAACTCTTCGCTTTTCACCATCCGTCTTCGCTTCTTCTGTAGTGAGGTGGGTTAGGTGGAACGGAGTTGCCAGACCCATTCCCACAAATATATATACATTTTATAGTTTTTGATCATTTTTCTATTCATTTGACGAAAATAGATCGATTCCTAATGATCCAATTACAACGGGCAAGTTAGATATCTTTATTGTTGATAATATATTTCCACAAGAAAGGGTTAAATTATCGGCTACAAAAGTAGCGGAATTGGCTCCGATTATTGTAGCCATCCTTGTATTACCATTTTAAAATATGTTATTAAACAACAAGAAAGCACTCTTTAAAATATATGAACCACATTCATCACAGTTCAATACTAGAAACCCATTTAATTTCACTTTAAAGTCATACCATTTCCATATCCAAGATCGATTTCAGTGGGCCAACACCGGCAGTTTTCCGTTCCACCAACATTCACCAATATTATCCACCTTTCAAGGCATCATTTCGTACTGTCGAGTGCACTCATCATACTTGCAACTCGTGAAAGGACGAGAGCGGGGGCAGGGGCTGTCTTTTTATTGATGCCCACCTGCCAGGAGGCGGGTTGCATCGCAAATTTTTGCAGCCGAACATGCAACCTGCATTTGGCAGTCGGAACAATATCCAGAAAAGGACGACGCCGAGGATACCAGGGGAGGGGGCTTCCTCGGACGCTGCCAATATTGACTGAGCCAGAGTTCTCGCTTCAGTTCCTTTTTTCTTCTACTCAAATATACATGTGTGAGGAGCATGTGTGTTATCCTTGCATTGCGATGCGATGCGAGAGTATTTTTAATAAAATAAACCCAGAAATGTAATCAACATAAAGGATTTCACACAAGCATATATGAAATTTTCTGCTGCTGATGCTAGCATGGAAACGCTTAACGAGATACCACGTAGATATCATTGACGACGTCCACCCTCCACGCCCTGCCCAAAGCATGGCACAGTGGTGCGAGTCCAGCATTTACCGAGAGCTCTTTTTGACCTATTTTTAGTATTAGTATATTTATTAGGATTGAAAAATACAAAAAATATATTTAGCAAACAAAACACGTTACCTAACCCTCTCATTTCTGTAAATAGTGTTCCGTTTTTCAATCAACAGTTGCCAAAATATTAAAAGAAAATTGTACCTTTTTGACCATAGTGCACAAAACTAAACTCACACACACGGAGCTGAGCAGAAAGGAAGGAAAAATCGTAAGCGCATAGGGCAAACCCTTTATGAAATGTTGTCCAAGGCGAACGTCAATGCAGTGAGCTGTGTGTGCTCTTTGTGTGTGGCCCGGTGGATGTATGTATCTCCGAGATACATTTGCAATTATCGTGACTGGGGGATGCCAGAGCGGGCTCCGGACAAGCCGCAATGCAAGGCAGCAACAACAGCTCGGCTCCAAAGGGTCACATGTTGGTGACAGTTTATTAAATCGATTACTTTCGTTTTTTTGATATTCTAAATAAACATATTTTGCCCTCCGAAAGCATCCGTCCTGGCCACTGACCACACACAAACACACACACACACACAGGGCAATCGTCCCTGCTGCCATTGTTGTTTCTTGTTTGCCGACTGCCACTGATGAGATTCCTCGTGGAAAAATGCACAAACCCGTGATAGGGAATCCACCGAGCTGCTTCCTTTGTGCTCTGGCTGTCTGGCCAACGACAACTGCATGCAACACCGTTGGAAAGGTTAGTTTATTGCTAATCAAAAAAGATGGCAAACAATTCGCATTTTGCATTAAATTGACTTTACAATTGACAGCGTTTGGCAAATGCTCGACTTTCACAGTCTGATTTTGACAATCGTTTCAGCCACTTTTGGGGTTGTGCAATTGATTTTTAATGCTCGTTTACAAATAGAATCAAGTCAAATTGTTGAAAGGTTATAGGTAATGTCAATATAAAGTGTAAAGCTAATCAAAATGTTAATAAAAAGCTAATTATAATAATGGCCAAATGTTCAATTTACGAAAAGGTAAACTGTATCAATATTGAACAACACATATGAAAACAGGTTAGTCTATGACTTCCCCTCCTCCTTTTATATTGATTCCCCCCAAGAGTCTCAATAACTTCTTACCTCCTCAGATCCCCGGCAGTCAAGTGACCACATGTGGTGCAGCCTGGTGGCTGAGGTTGAGATGGCGGCTCGCCGATTGCGTGCACATGATGGGAACGGTGTCCTCCGCTCTGATCTTAACATCCGAGTACTTTGATTGTAAAACGCTTCTGGGTTGAGGTCGCAGCAGCTAAAACAACAGCCGCCACAAGCCCATCAGCAGGGGAACAGAAATTTACAAGTCCACAAACTAGAAAACAACAAGATCTACCTAGTCGTAGGTTGGCAATGTGCCTGGCAATAATTTTAACAATATTTTGAATAATTGACCAGCCAAAGGCACTGATCCTGCTGGCGGCCAGTCGACAGACATGCAACATTTTCCAATCTCATAGAAGTAAGTGCAACACTATCAAAGCACTCGATTCGATACTTTGATTAAAGAAAACCTACTTAATGATCGAGCGAGTACCTACATATGTAGGCGTTAATTTTCGGTATAGTAACAAATAGAGTTGTCCGATCTGATCCATTACACAGGTCAACATGGTTTAGTTGTGGAAAGCTGAGTGTCATTTCTGAAGTAATTTGCTGCGTAGAATTGGAATCCGACTATAGAATTCGACGATAACATCTGGATTTTAATATATTTGGGGCTATGTACCCAAAAAAAGGCGTTCATAACTTCACATATCTCAAATATCTCTTGACGTGATCGGTATATTTTTATTCCGAATTCGGATTCCGCAAATTACTTCGAAATTTGTTGTAGTTTTATATTCTCTCTTATTAAGCAGCCGCAAATTGGTCGCGAAAATATGAATAATTTCAAATAGAAATATATAGGAATGTCTTCCCTTCCCCCTGCTTGTACTATATTCCCTACATATCTCGTATGTCTACCAAATACTCGACTAATTGATTCTGCGTTACAATTGTCTGGGGGTCTCCTGCAGTTGAGCGGAATGTCAATGCTAATAATAATCATGTAAATTGCATCTGGAATTGAAATGGTTGTGTCTGGAAGTGTTTTCATTTGGCTCGTGCCCTGCCCCCCCTCTCCGCCTTGTGTGTGCGTAAATTCGAACATTTATAATCCATCAGAACACTAATGTTCTCCCGGTGACATTTATGGCTTGACGATGTCACCAAACCCGTTCTGTTATTGGACTCTGCAATCCGGCTGTGCCTTTGTGCGTAGGCTTCGACAATGCAGTTCAGCTCGGCTCACTTCTCTCTGACTGCAAATATTTTCACATGGTGCCAAAGACATATTTTACAGCCATACAGGTTTCCCGTTTTTTCCCTCGGTTTTGCTAAGAATGAAGCCTGTCAATGCCAAGGCAATATGGAATTTTAAACGCTTTCTTTTTTAAAAGCTTACTCATCTTAATAGTTTTCTACATGTTAATTTACCCATTCTTAATATAAAGGGCTTGGTAGATTTTGTGTACTCATGATTATCATAATAATTATCTGGATCAGAAAACTTTTATCTAAATTTTGCGAAAGGTTACAGGAAGAGCACATAATAAAAATTAAAATATTCTTAGCAACTTGATTGACTAATCTTACTTTTCCAAAATGCAAGCCATGTCTGATACAGCTTCCCAATTTGTTTTAACGAATATAATAATAATAATATTATATGCGTTTTATATTTTAGATTTTAGATCTCCCTTGCTTACTATCGATATATCGACGCATTTCCGCGAATGTATCGTATGTTGAAAAATACAATTTTACAGAAGAAGCTTTTTTTATTTAATCTCTTAGGAATGAGAAAATCATGGAAATATTTTTCAAGGTTTCGTGGTTTTAGCTACAATAACGAATGAAAACTTAATTTTTGTCGATAAATGCAACATTTCATGAAAAAATAAAAATATAATTACATACGATAATTTTGCACGCTTTGTTTTCATACCATTATGAGAAATTAGAATATTATTAAGACATTTGTTTAGAAATTTTATTAATTAACAACATTATATATACATTATATACAAAATGTTTGTAATATATTTATGAAAAATTAAACCAAAATATCATCGTCTTCATCTGTTTCGTTTAAACAATCTAATACTTTCGAAGAATGTCCCAAACTTTTATATTCATTGTGGTATCTGGGGAGGTATACTATTTTGCTTACATGAATTATTAAGATAATCAAATTTTTTCTTAGAAATATTTAGCTTACAATTATATAATGATTTTATTGTTTGGGTGGAATAAGGCAAATTAAAAAGATACTTTGAATTTTCAAAATATTCATAATTACATTCAATTGATAATGGGCATTTTTTAATAACTGCGATTCTTAAATTACTTAAATGTAATATTTTACGTTTAAATAAAGAGTTTTAAAAAAGTTTCTAGTTTTTAAAGTCTGTGTACTGTAATTCTATACATTCATGTCAGGTTGGATTTGTTCTAGCATTTCCAATAAGTGTCGGCCATTCGCTGGGTGCCCATACATTTCGATTTCCTATAAAAGATTCAATAGTGCTTTGTACCGAATCCACGGGCATCATAGTGTGTCCAGGCAATAAATAAGTAATTTTTATAGTTTTTAAAAAAGTTGAGGAACTTAAGAAATAAATTAACTTTGTTAGCATTGCCTGATTCTTATTTTGGCCAGCGCAAATGTCACAATAAAGGCAAAGATGTTCCGATTTTTTCTTACTATCTAAAATAATTAAATACAGAGCAGATTTCATTACAACCTCTCTTCCCATCGACTTCACCCCACAAAAAACAATACCCATTTCGAGTCCCACTTTCATATATGGTATCTAGACTGAGATTGTAATATGTTTGATATTGTATTTCTTTTTATTATTATTATTATTATAAAGAAATTATCTGCAATTACAAAGTGTGGATAATTTTGTTTTTTTTTGTTTAAGCAATAGCTACAATGGCCTTCTGCTTAAGTTATATAGTTGCTATAATTAACAATATTGGTTGAGTGATTAAATGAATAACGTATTTACACTAATAATTTTTATATACTACGGGTATGATTGTGTATGTATGATAGTATGTACATAATATGTTGATAAAATTAAATATATGTGTATTGTGTTTTGATAATGTTAGGATTATATATTGTTGTAGAGGTTGATTGATTTAAGGAATTTAATGGTCGTTACAGCATTTATTGGGTTTAGAATTTGTTCTATGTTATTTTGGAGGAATTTTTTTCTAGGATCATCGTGAATAGGACATTCTAGGAATATGTGGAT
>VNJY01005485.1:0-26532 GCA_008042715.1 Drosophila bocki
TACCTAAAACGAGTGTGGTTTTATTGGATACTAATCTAAGTTTACTTATAAGAAGAAAAAAGTGAAAAATATCTAATACTTTCCGAGTTCTAGGCTTAGAAGAATGGGTGTACTTATTATTTTGGCCAACTCATTTTCGTGCTTTTTGGATAAAATTGACCCCTGTCTCTAAATTTAAAATGTAAAATCCTTTAGGCAGTTATTTTTGTTATCTAGAATAAGTACGGAAACTAAAAATAAAGTGGGTTTTTTCCTTAAGTTTATTAAACAAATTTTATAGGACTTGAAACAAACCTCATACGCATGTACTTATTATTTCGGCCAGTAGTGTATATACTTTATAGGGTCGGAAACGTCTCCTTCACTGCGTTGCAAACTTCTGACTGAAATTATAATACCCTGCAAGGGTATAAAAACACAAAGGCCACAGGAAAGCATGGAGGAGGTTCTGTGATGGTTTGGGGCTGCATGTCCAGTGCTGGAGTAGGCCAATTGCATTTCATAGATGGCATTATGGATAAGTTTGGTTACCTAAATGTTTTAAAAGAAGCAATGTGCTCAGAAATTGGGTATCGCAAACAACTTTGCTTTTTACCAGGACAACGATCCTAAGCACACATCGGGTGTTGCAAAGCTTTGGTTGATCCATAATTGTCCCAAAGTTGTCGAAACGCCAGCGCAAAGCCCCGACCTTAACGTAATTGAACATCTCTGGGAAGAAATGGCTACAAGAGTGTACCAGAAAAAATTTAACACTATAAATGGCCTCAAGGAAGCTTTGTTGGAAGCATGGAACTACATTGAGCCGGAAGTGTGCGAAAAATTGGGTGAAATCCATTCCTAGGCGCTTGCAAGCTGTTCTAGAGAACAAAGGATTCGCAACCATATATTAAATGTATCCTTTTCCTATTTTTTTCATTCATACTTTTCTTTGTCCGTCTATACGTTGAGCATCAAATAATACAATAATTATGTTTCAGTTCATAAACTAAGAGTTTTCCTGGAAATATGTTATTTTTTTGTATGTAATAAGAATGTTAATCTTGAATAAAAACAGAACGAACCGATCCATTTTGTTCATTTTTGATAGTTTTTGAGCACATTTATAATAAGAAGGTACTTGTCCGATTATGCGATGGAGTCACTGTAGGTGTATGACACACAACATTTATTTGTAATTAATTAAAAATAGAATTTAGTTGCAAAAGGTAAGATATTAAGAGATTATGATAATATACGGACTTAACAACCATAAAATCCAATATTAGATGGGTCGTGGGGGTCATTGCAGTGAGGAGAAGAGAAAACTCGTCCGACGACTCCGAGATAAAGGAAAAACCTACAAATGCATTGCCACATTAATGAAACGGTCTCAAAACTTTGTTACAAATGCTTTAAAACCGGAAAACAGAGTAGAAACTCGGGGAGAACCCAGAAAATCGTCATCAACGACCAATAATCGCATCGTTCAATTAGTTAAACGCGATCTATTCATGTCATCCAGGACAATTGCAAAGGAAATTGGGAATACTATTTCCTCACGAACCGTCCGGCGACGATTGGCAACATCAAACCTACCACGTAGGATTGCCCAAAGGGTTCAGATGAGGCAAAGATTTGCATTAGATCATAAGACCTGGTGCGGCCTGGAGGGTGAAAAAAAATGGCGTAATATCCTTTGGAGTGACGAAACCAAAATTAATTTGTTTGGTAATGACGCTAAAAGGAATGTTCGCCGTCCTAAAGGAAAAGAATTTGACGCCAGGTACACATGTAAAACCGTGAACCATGGAGGTGGTAGCTTAATGGTATGGGGCTGCTTTTCATGGGATGGTGTTGTTGGTTCAATTCACCGAATCGACGGAATCATGGATAGATTCGTTTATAAAAACTTATTGGAGACGGTAATGCTACACAGAAAAAAAAAATCCGGGATAAAGTCGCCAAAATCAATCCCAAGTGGGCATGATTTCGAGCTAAGGTCGGATTTTCTTAATATAAGAACGAACATACTTAATTTTTTCAATCTCGAAAATTCTTGATTCAATCCCGCTAACCTTAAAAATTTCAATCCCAATTTTTCTTAATTTAATCTCAAACATTCTTAAATTTTAATTTAAAAATTTAAATTTAAATTTAATTAAAAAAAAAAAATTTTTTTTTTCTCGATTTAGTCCCCGAAATTCTTAATTATTTTAATCCCAAAAATCCTTGATTTAATCCCTCTAAAGTTCTTAGTGAGAAGTGGAAGAAGTTTTTATTTAATTCTGTAATTATAAAGCTACAAATGGTTATTAAATTAATTATATAAATGTATAAATCTTATTAAAAGCCACTTATAAACTTACTTTTCCTAGTTCCCGGTCGGGATTCGAACCCACGTCTCAGAAATCACAGACCGTCCGCTTACCAACTGGGCCACTGAGTCAAATCAAAAGCTAATGTCGGGAACGCGAATACATACAGTTTCAAGGAAAGAGCAAAAATGTTATCTCTCTATCTGAGCTAAAAATAGATTTGCTGCTCTCACCAAATTTTTAAGAATATTTAGGCTTAATTCAAGAATGTTTGGGCTTATTATGCCTCTATAATCCCAAAATGAGATTAATTCAAGAATTCTTACGCTCATTTTGTCATTTTAATCCCGAAACGCGATTGATTCAAGAATTTTTAGGCTTAATTGGTAATTTTAATCCCGAAACGGGATTGATTCAAGAATTTTTAGGGTTAATTTGTCATTTAATCCCGAAACGGGATTAACTCGACTGTCTAACCCCGAATCGTACTTAAAAATTTTAATCCACCACATCGAAAAAATCAAGAAAAATATTCTTGATTTTTTCGTTCTAGCATTTTTTCTGTGTACCATATGCCGAGGATAATATGCCACTTTTATGGAAGTTCCAACAGGATAATGACCCGAAACACTCATCGCGAGTTTTAAAGGATTGTTTCCGGGAGCAAAATGTGGATGTTCCCCATTGAGAATCTCTGGGGTGAACCTTAAAGAGAAGTTGGTAGGACTTTTTGCCAAAATATAACTTTGGGATATTGCCCAAAAAACTTGGTACAACATCCCAGTTGAAACTTGTCGCAAAGTTAATATGGTCCATGCCAAGACGAATGGAGAAAGTCCTAAAAAATAATGGCGGATATTTTTTTTTTTTGTGTTGAGGAGGGGGAATGCCTCACGCATCTTCCCCTTTGCCGTCGCAAAAAAGAGTATGTCGGACTTGCCGGTTATTAACTGCCAATTAGTGATTTAACTTTATTGAAAAATCGATATAATTTGAAAATTAATCCTATTATCCTAACCTATTATTTTGTTCAGCCAAAATTTGTGAATTTAATTATAAAATAGTTTTTTTTTATTTATTAGAGAGTTTGTGAAGCTGTTTTTAGTTTCTAAATGTAGACCAATATTATGAGTTATGGAAAAAACTTGATTTGTTAAGATTTATAAAGAAACTAGAGGACCCGGCGAACTTTGTCTCGCTCCAATTTCACGACTTCATATAACCCCAGAGTAATAATAGAACACTGGTAATTTAAATTTGTTGTGAAATTTTTTTGACTCGAAATCAGTGGAGAGCGATGTGATAAACAATATTATTTGTTTTGTTATCCGGTGCAAAAATAAATAATGATGACGACTTTCCCACAAGCGAACAGGCTACCTATAACTGCCCGTGTGAAAAACATTGATATTCCAGATTTATCCCGCAGACTTCCAACGATTGGTCTTGCGATTTATTGATTGTCCTCGCAAATGCCAATCAAACTGGGAGCTGAATCCTCTTGAATTGGAATGGAAGATCTGTTGGAATAATCGGAATTCGTGGGATAAGAACTTCCTCTCCTTTAAATTTGCCCTTGATGATCGTCGCTTGAATCACGTTGTTTAGTTGGCAGCAATGCCAGATTATGCAACAGCTAACGTAATTTGAGATCTTGATCGAATCGTTGCCAGAATCAACGAAATGACGAATGTCTTGCCTGTCCCACCAGTAGCATAGTAGCATCGATAAAGTATAAGCCTCCCGTTTCATCGTCAACAACCTTCATTATCGAATCGTACACTTTCTTCTGCTCGGCATTCAAAAGCGGCACATTTGTTCGAACTCTGCCGCAAATGAGCATGCACATTAGAAGTTGTCCTGCGTACTCTGTTCAAAATATCGTCCACCATTTGATCCTTGTATTTGTCCCACAATATGGTCGGGTTCGACAGATGACACGTAGCTATGATTATTGCGAATAATGTATCGATTTGATTCATTGACGCAGAAAAAGTGGCATCGGGGAGCGTTGAGTCCCAATGAGTATCGTTTTCGAGCAAGTTCAAACGTTGGCAAGCCTCCCGAAAAGTGGCGCACAGCGCACCATCCACAGTACGCAGCGACTCGAAGGATGTAGGGCCTCTAATGTTCACCAAAAACAAGCGAAGATAGAAGCATTCATCTTGACGTGGATGAACTGAAAAAATAAAGGTTTTCATATATGTATATTTAAACACCTCTTTGAAAATTTTAAATTTTAATGATATCTTACATTGTTTATACGGTACTCGGATTAAAGGTGTATTGTAGGCCTTGACTGTGTACCTTACCTTATTTGTGTGTTGATTTCTGCTTAGTTGGGTGAACTCAGTGTCAAAGAACTAGGAAGGTTTTGTTGACTTGTGTTTTTTTCTGAATAATATCGGTAGGTATAATGCAGTGATGGAGGGAGGAAGCAATAAACTTATAGCATAATGAAAATATACTTTTCAAGGTACTCTTTATTTTACTGCCAGTTTTGGCTTTTCCCCCGTCAAATTTCAGTACTACGTTTTAATAAGAAATGTTATGTTATACATTTTAAACGATATATACAATTTTGCAGGATTGGTAGTGTACCAATAATATCACTAGCATAAGTAATAAACCGAAAACAAATAATATATATTTATTAATATTTTTAATTTTAAACTCTTTTTGCATCCATTTATCCAAATCAGCATTTAAAAAAAATTCGCCAACACTTGCTCCAACCAGCATACACTATTTAAAATGCCGGATAAGTCTTTGCCCTTTGTGTTGTTATTCGCGTATTTTTCCACATTTTGCTTGTATATACTTTTTATACAAATGTACATATGCAAGTATGTTCCATATTTAGTGTACTCCTCCGACACAAACAAACCCCCCACGTGAGTAATGTTCAAGCGTGCAAATTTCCGTTGCCTCCTTATAAGCTCCACTGTATGAATATGCAAATTATGTTCTGGCTTATCTGGGTATCCATTAGCTAGCAAAGCTAATGAAGGCTCCTCCAAACTGCTCACCTGTATCGATAGCACCGATCTAGCATTGACACAATTTTCAGGTATGCATTTACCGCAGTCGGCAAAACTAGGTAATGTAAGTCAATAAACATTTTCCGAGCCATTTGGCTGGTCGGTGATAGCAAACAGAGCATTTGGAAAAGTTCCGCTGGATGCAAATAGAAGAGACACTCTGTTTTTACAATTGCGGCCGAGAACACGCACCTGGGAATCCCCGTGCCTTTATTAACAGAACACCAACTGGACCTGCAACTAACTGGAGCAGTCATGCGACAGCAGCTGCGAGACTTTCCCAGACTAATATGTCTGCTAGCAGCCCTGAGGCCCTTTAATACGAACGCTCAGCTATACTACCCAAGTCCTCAGTCTGCGCCATTGCCCCCCACGAAGGCATCGGATACAGCTCCAGGAGTTCCCCGACTCCTGATATACAACCCTTTCAGTGGACAACCGCTGGAGCCACTGCGTTACTCGGCTCTTTTGCGGAGCGGCAGGCGCCCACCCGTGAATGGCAACATTGTGGAGTTGCCCCAGCTGTGGCAGCCGTGCTCCTGCGCCGAGTTTGCCTGTCGCTGCTGCTTGGGCGTAGTGCTCGGCTTCGGAGAGGTGTTCAACCAACGGATTTGCGCCATCGTGGAGTACAGTCGGATGGACGTGGGCTTGCATCTCAGCGTTCAGCTGAACCAGCGCACAGTGGCAAACCTCGGGTTCTCGGCCCGCAATCCACCTGATTACTGCGTCCCGCTGCTGCTGCCTTTACCGCTGTTCAGTTGTCTACGGCTCTATGAAATCCGCACTATTGGCGAGGGCAATGTTCAAGTATGCCTCTCGGTGGTTTTCAAGGTGCTGGTCAACCAATTCTTTGAGTACAAATTGAACTGCGTCCGATTCGGAGCCAATGGAGTGTACTTTGTGCGCGACGACGATCTGCAGAATGATTCCCAGCACTCGGAGGTGGAGCTTGACCAGCGGGAATTGAAAGCAGAAAACAAGCAAGGGAATCTGCCCAATGATAAGCTGGTTCCGGGGAGTAACTTCGGGTTTTATTCCAACTAAATGGTATATTTCCCTCGCTCGCTTAATATTTTTCATCACGGTCCACACATTCATTTCTTCATTCTATTACTCTTTAAGTGAAAAAGTGAAATTTCTGTTAATAAAAAGCTTTTTATTTCACCCCCACCAGTCAGTCCCGACGTACTGGGCCCCGAGAAAATAGCAAAAATCGGCAATAATACTGGCTAAAGCTTGCCACGCAATGAGATGTAGCACATCTCAGCACACCTACTTTTGTACCTACTACATATGTGTACTTGCTTAAGTACTCCAGGCCACTTTCGTTAACCAGCCCGAACTTGGCAATTAACTTTCTGCCAGCTATCGGCGGCGTTCATCTGAAGCTGCCAGCGAGCGTCAAGGGAGTGGCGACGCCGACCCTTTGACCTAAGCGCCCCTAATGGTTGTGGTGTGCAAAAAGCTCGGATAAATGTACGATTAACTTACGGGAATGATTTAGTTTCGTATATATCCGTTTTGGTAAAAAGTTAAAATGAAATGCTCGGCTACTTTACAGCGACCGTTGCCGAGACTTTGCTGTACTTCACATATTTGACCATTAGAAGATACTAAAATTAAGAGCCCTAGCCACATTTTAAAGAGGGAGTCAGAACTCCGAGCCACTAACTGTCAATTTCAACTGATTTTGTGCTATTGAGTCCCTGTGCAATATGGTTTGTAAAGAAATATCGCTTCTTTCTTGAAGCTCTTAATATGTGTTGGACAGTTTTGACTCAGTCTTAGCCATATTGAGAAAGTTCAAGGACAGATTTATCAGAGCCTTTTGAGTGTGACACCTTTCCAGAACGCGGGAATTAAAGAGACAGGTAACATTTTGAATGAACCAATGATGCAAATTTCGCTGATATAATAATATAATTGTTTTATACGATTTCAAATTTCCGCCTATTAATTGTATGCAAATCTATATAGTTAGTTTATACACATATACACGATCAAGTGTGCTCGACTTCAGCTATTGTTGCCACTGGGTTATTCGGGATTGAATATTACTTCCGACAAATTCTTTTAAATAACAACACATTCAAGCAGGATGCATTGATTGATTGGTAAGCGTCCATCCTTATCATACCCCAGCAGACATTTTTCAACGAGAATCCACCACCCTTCTCTCACAAAGTGGATTCCCCTTAATTCCACAGACGGAAGTGAACATGCCTAGTTTGATTGACAAGACGCTCAGAGAGCGCCAAAAAAGACCTGGGCAAGGTAGTGACGAAACGCTCGAAGATGTAGGGGAGGTGCAAGCTTTGTAGCTGCGCTCCAAGTTGCTGCTTTTATTGTTGACTCTGAGCCGCCAGCGGCGCATTGCGCAATTGTCCGCTCATTTGCGATGGCTCTTTTTCAGTTCGCTTCGGCTTTGTTTACCGCCGCGTCTCTGTCTCAGATTCAGCCAATGTTGCTGTTTTGAGAGCAATTTGGCTTTGCCTCTTTTTGTCTTTGGCATTGCTGCGGTGCGTTGTCCGCGCCCCGCTCCGCTCCTCCGAGTCTCTGGCTATCCCAGCCATCGACTGAGTGCGACTGCTGTCTGGAGCTGAAGTATTGCTGGTTGCGTTCGTTACCTTCGCTCTGCCGCTCTGCTGCTGCCGCCTCGTCTGCTGCGCCGTCGGCCTCCAAACACATGTATACATAATAATTTTACTTTTTTCTGCCGTTTTCCAGCTGGCTGCTTTTTTACTTTTAAGCAAAAGTTTTTCATTCACCGTCAGTTGGATTTCGGTTCGCGCAGCGATCTGTCACAGCTTTCAGTAGAGTCGCCGCGATTGCGAGGAAGCAGAAGTACACAAACAAAGTCGCCGACACCTAATCCACCACCGTCGGAACAGCAGGATCGTTGGACTACGCCCTGTATATTCATATCGACCTATCTGGAAAGGAAAAGTGAGTTCAAGTCGCAGCAGCAAAGTGGCAAAAGTGGCTTAGGATCGAACCTTGTGAATAGCTAGCACCCTTAGTACGCCCAAAGGCGATTCCAGTCAAACTAAGCGAAAGTAAAGTACAAGCTCTAAAAACTGTTTGAACGCCTTTTCAATAAGAGCCCCGGAAGACTCATTTATCATGGCTTTTCTTGGGACAAGTCTCGCAATATCGCCTCCAACCTGTATTCCGTCAAAGTTGCCGACCTATCCCAAGTGCAACTAGTTCAGCTCATCTTTGATAGCGCAAGACTTGAGAAAGTCGGCACTCACTTCTCTTACAGCGCACTCATGCAGACGATGACAGCGTTTCACACTTTGGACAGTGCGTGGGGTAGGACGAGGAAGTTGGGACGGTGAAGGAAAGAGGAAGAGGGGCCAGTAAGGCCCACGACCCTTTACTCAGAGTTGAAAGCAAGAAGAGTTTCACTTTCAATTGCGACACCCAGGCCCGCGGGAAGGGCCAGCTGGCAGAGTTCGGTGACTAACACGTGTAATTAAAAGATGCTGGCACAGAAGACCAAAACAAAAACCATAATTCGAATGCTAAGGCCCGCTGAGCACCTCGGCGAGTGGCGGTCTTCACGGCGGTGGTGTCTTCAGAGTTTACGATCTTTGAGATTTCACATTTCATTGCGCGAGGCTGTGCAGAAAGTACGAATGTGGATAAGTGAACAACGGGCCAAAGTCATGTAAAGTTTCCCAGTTTTGGGTGGGAAATGTTAATCATAAAAAGTAAAAGTGAAATTAATACAGCGGCGAGGCGGCAGCGGAGACCACAGCAACGTCAGGCGGCGTCGCATTAGCATACAGCGCATGGCGGTGGCAACAACCACTGCACCACTTTAACAATTGCCGATTACAATAAGCAAAGCCAGCGAGACTTCAATTGCCCGGCTTCGGCCTGACTATCAATGTCAGCCTCGGTTTTTTGATCTCCTTACAATGCATGAAGTGTTGCATTGCACGTCCACCTTGATTGACGCTGAGCATTAATGCCCACTGCCCACAACCTGGCCGGTTCGGAGAGATCTGCCTTCGGTTCAGAGTTATCATAGATTCTACGCCGGACCTGACTGGCACCTCGGTTGCAACATGGCAGCATGAGGGCAAGGCAAGCCCTCATTGACAGTGCATCGCCAGTGCATGGCCGATTCGTATGCTAGCGACAGAAGATCCGCCGGAGCGAAGACTCACGGCCATCTAATTTTAATTCCTCTCAAGAAAACTAATTGTTGGTTGCATATCAACACAAAGATCTGAAATCGCCGCTGTTACATGCTACTTGCAGCCATAACAAGGGCTTTGACCGAAAAATGCCGCTCGCTCATCCCTCCACATCAGTCGTCGCCATCGCTATCGCCCCACTATTGCGATGATGTAATGTCCAATGACCGAAATTGCCGAAAAGACGCAACTGATGGCAGACCATCCGTCGTGACATTGAAGCGTGCGCATTGTTGATGCAGCTGCTGGCGGTCAGGGGCCTAAAAACTGCTGACTCGCGTGAATGTGACGTAAAAGTAACGACGTAAAAGACAGACGCGCCGAACTGTGTGCCATAATCGATGCAGTCGGTGTAGAAACATAACGCCAATTGATAAATATCTTAGACCTACGAAAAAAGTATAAAAACATAGAGATTACCAAAAGTGTATGCAACAAGCATAGAATATATTTGGTTAAGCTCTTGCTTGCAGATTAAGGTTTTGTTTAAATTTGGCTCTACGTCTAATGCAGTCACAAAATATCTAGACAAAGATATATGTAAATATCGGAACTTACTAAAATATGATATATAAACTTGACTAATATTTAAAAAAAAACTTCTAATGCTTTGGATTTCACAACACATTTTCATGACATTAGACCAGGTTTCGGGAAGGTTAAAATATAGCCGTTTACATACTCGAATGATTTATGATGAAGAATATTTGTTAAGGGTATTTCGGAATTATCAATAAATTAATATGAATTTTTCGAATATTAGGATAACAATTTATAATTTACACTGAAATACAGATATGCACATACAGTGTATTTTTATACCCTTGCAGGGTATTATAATTTCAGTCAGAAGTTTGCAACGCAGTGAAGGAGACGTTTCCGACCCTATAAAGTATATATATTCTCGATCAGCATCAACAGCCAAGTCGATGTAGCCATGTCCGTCTGTCCGTCCGTCTGTCAGTCTGTCCGTCTGTCCGTTTCTACGCAAACTAGTCCCTCAGTTTTAAAGTTATCTGAATGAAACTTTGCATATAGTCTTCTATATACTCTTACTGCTATATATGTCGGAACGGGCCGGATCGGACGACTATATCATATAGCTGCCATACAAATGTTCGATTAATTTTTGGACAAAAAATTATAACTTGTTTGTTTTTAAATATTATTCCATCATTTTGGAGATATAGCCTTTTTATATTATTCCAGAATTTTGGAAAAAATGTTATGAAAATCGGACTACTATATCTTATAGCTGTCATAGGAACGATCGGGAAATTAATCGAAAAAAATTATAACTTCGATGTTTTTCAACGTATGTTAATCTACTTTGACACATGAGCTTCTGGTATTATTTAAAAATTTTCGTATAAATTTTTTGAAAATCGGACGACTATATCTTATAGCTGCCATAGGAACGATAGGGAAAGTAATATAAAAAATTATACCTTTATTGTTTTTCAACGTATTTTCATCTACTCTGAGATATGAGCTTTACTTATTATTATAGAATTTTGGTATAAATTTTATGAAAATCGGAGAACTATATCATATAGCTGCGATAGAAGCGATCCGTAGCTGTAGAGAAAATGTAAAGCTGGGAATGTATAACTGTAACTGTCAAACTGTAAACATAATAAGTATAGGTAAAATGTTATGCAACTCTGTTTAGTGTCTGTTTTCGGCATTATAACTTATAATATAAATATGAAAACCAATCTGCAAGGGTATATAAACTTCGGCGTGCCGAAGTTAGCTTTTTCTTGTTTTTATTTTTAATTTAAATATTTAAATTTCAAACAAAATACCTAAAATGACATAAACTACAAACACTTCATTCCTTTTTCTTTTCATATTTTTCTATTTTGGACAAAGGTCATCTTGAAGCATTTAAGGGGTTTCCAAATAATCCCAAAAATTTAAAGGATTTGCTTTTTTTTGGTCTTTTAAGCACTCAGGTTATTCTCTTGACGACTGAATGACTGAATTAATGAAAAAATCAGAGATATAATTTCAAATTACTTTATAGCATTAATCACAAATCAAATCAAGACTATTTTTGAAATCTGATGGTACCAATTTTCGTGATTCTTAAATTCAGAAAAATCTGTTTATATCAGTGCACCGGAAAAGATTCGGGCACCCAACTCATCGGGTAACAGATGCGACTTGAAGCAGTCGGCCGAGTCGAGTTAAAAGTGAAAGTCTTGCCGGATCGGAGCGGAGCGATTTGGGTCGGCGAGCAGCCTAGTGGTTAGTCACCCAGACCTCCATTGGTTGTCCCGGTCGAAGTCCCCATAACAGACCCGGCTGAGCCGTGAACTTTGCAGCGAGCATTTACATTGAAATTGCAATTTACAATTTACTTAATTGTTTCTTATTCCCATTTCGTTGGCCAATTTTCACTCATTAGTGGGCATTGGCTTGTTTTCACTGTGGCCACTGTGGCTGTTGAGTAATAACTTGCCCGCACCTAACCTTGAAAAGTGATTTATCAGTTGATATATTTTCATCCATCAACTAAAGTTGAAACTGGTGGATCAAGAGTAATGTAATGTATGTGGTCGAAAATGCTGAAAGAGCGAGTCATATAGTTTCGTGTCGTGTAATGCAGAAGTGTTTTATTTATTACATTTAGAAAATGAAATATTTTTGAAGATCGGCGTGTACATGGCAAGATTGTCAAACAAACATTCTGCATGCAACCGATGTAATTGTTGTCACCAAATTCGGAACGCAAAACTTTTGTTTCACTTGGACAGACGTACAGATAACATGGCTAAATAGACTCCTCTCGTGATGCTTATTAGAAAATAATATAGTACATGGAGTCGAAAATGCCTCAATCGGCCTTTATAAACATACTATGTATGTTCTCGGTTTGTACCGGGCATAAAAAGATTGACAGCTCCTATAGAAAATTATAAAACTTAAAAAATGCATAGCCTGTCGGGAAATCTCTGTGCATTTTCGTGTAATCGACTTCAAAAATAATTTTTTTTTTTTAAATTAAATGATTATGCCCAGCCTCTTTTTTGTTACATTATAAAACAAAATTAACTAAAAACAGCTCACTGGGGACCATGGCATAATTATGGTCAAAAGGAATAGCAAAGATTCAGTAACTTAGTGAACTGAATTGAAGATTATAGTTCTATTATGTGTTTCTAATAATTTGCTGCGGGCGATGGGATGGGTTTTAGGCCAAAGGCGCTGAAGGGGTACAATAACAATAAAAACCTTATTCATTAAAAATTTGATGAACGCGTATACTATACGTGTTGCTATATATCCAGTAAAGACCTGTTTTTCATTTTAAGGTACATACACGAGAATCCCAATAAATAAATAATAGATTCAACTCATGTCTCCTGTTTCTCAAGATATTACCCATAAACTAGTTGCTATAACACTGATCTTGTATACTTACATTTACTATACATATATGTAGGTATGTGTAAAAATACATATATAGAATTATAAACAAATGTAATATACTTTTAAATATATTTTAAATATTTCTATTTCAAACAGATCCCCTCCAAACGGAATAAGATAAATCTAAATATTTGTAAATTGTAAATGTTTAAAGTTTAAAGAAAGCTTGACAATTATATGAACCTATATTGCAAGTGCCGAATGTCATAGTTATTTAATAATTTCCATTATTTTAAAAAAATTTATGTTCAAAACAAAAAAAGGAAGTTCGAGTTTTTCCTATCACTTTCAGACTGAAACGGACACTAAATGTAACCCTCTTTAGCCGAATGCCGTTAAGAAATGCTCAGACTGTTGATCTTTTGCGAGATAATAGGCACCAAATTACAAATTTAATCTGGCTTAATATCTTGTCGGATTTTCATGCCGCTCTTAATTGAATTATTGTCAGGCAGCTTAAGAGCAGAATACGGTTGCTTCACTGCTTCCAGTGTAGCATTTATTGCACTTGCGTGTTTTTGCTAGGTGCACCAAACTCAGAAAGCGAAACATCTATTAAAAAATTAAACTTTCATTTACCGCCTTGGTATGAGGAAATTATGGCTACTTTTTACGGTTGTCGACATTGACGCTACCATTGGCATTTCAACGACACAAAGCCAGTACTATAACGAAAATATAATACCTATATATATTTAAATCAAATAAAGCTAATAAGATAACGCAGTTAATATTCACAGTTTTGCTATGTTGTGTTTGTGCATATTACAAACCTCTGAGTTTCCGACTCTAAAAGCGTTATCTTCGGAAATCGAAATGTAGCAACTTAGTTTCATTGGATATAGTTTTGTATAGAGATTTTACGCGTCCTTTCTATCCCTCTTTAATCGGCTCTAACTAAGCAATTACAAAAATTTTATAGTTCGACACTTTTGACGTGATAATATATGGTTTTAATATACTATGTTACTTCTTCCTACAATTTAACTTGTGGAACTATGGTTTCTAGGATGAGGTATTTTTATACCCAGTACTCCGGTAGGTACAAGGGTCTTATAAGTTACTGCCACCCGAGGGTAATTCAAACACAAGGGGGCATCTCCATAAATTATATAATATTAAAAAGTACATGTATTGTTCAATTCACCAACTGGAGTCGACTATTCCATTTCCGTCTTTTCGTATTAAACATCTGATATCAGAGACTAATTCATTCTTGATAGGCAGAATTTTAAAAATTTGTTTGGGCAATGTCGGTGTATCTGACCAAATGAACTTATTTATATTACACACCAGTGGGTTACTCCGCAGATCAAATTTTTCGTTTTGGTTACTGTCGCCCAACACAAAATCCAAACAACGAATGCATGGGCTGTAAATTATCTGAAATTCGACTATTAATATATATGTATGTACATGTATTAGGTTTGCATTAAAATGGAAGAAAAGTTTTTTAGTTATAGTCTCATTGACGCCCAGTAGCGCATGTCTAACAATTAGCGTTGCAAAAATCGAAAAAAATCATGTTGGCAAAAACGATTTTAACATTACTTATTCGACAGAAAATTTCCAAAGGATTTAAAATCAGCAATAAAATCAATTTTAAGAATTTTTTGGTTAGAAGATATGAGCATTCAAAGTTGAACTTTCTTTCGTTCTTTGTATCATTAAAAAAATGGGTAAAATGTGTCGACTTACATGTAATACCATATTTCCCAAGAACCATAAAACAATGGTCATGGTTCTTACTTTAAATGATAGATACATTCATAAACTGTTAATGAACCTAAAAAAAGGACACTTTGGTTTGGGCTTGAACAGGTAAATCGAAACCAGCAAGGTGTCCATTTTTTCACCTTTTTCTGCCTAAAATAGTCTATAACTTCTGAAGCCGATGAAAGTCACCGACTACACTATGTCTATAAGTTACGTGGATCTTTCCTGGACCAAAATTAACTTTCATCGACTGCGTGGAGCTGCGTTTGCGAAAATGCAAGGACAAACCAAAACTACTCAGGGTTAAATATACCAAAATACCTACACAATTAAATTTTTCAAATTATTTTTTTTTGAGCAAATACATAAAAATAAAGATAAAAACCAACTTTTAATTTAATTAACTTATCATCGTGACTAGAAGTAAAGTAAAGAACTTAAAATATATATTTGTATTACAAATAATCACCCAGCCGAAGATCTGTTTTTGTTTTATGTTAATTAGTTTCTAGTATTAAGGGACAATTTTTTTTTAATTTTCCACTTAAAGTCCACTTCTTATAAGTCAATAAAGTAAAATTAACAAAATTATTCTTCATTTTCAGCGCACACAGTCCATTAACTATGGCGATGACCAATTGCTTGACCTGGTACATCCTGATCGTACTCATGGCATGTTGTACTGACTGTCTGTCCGAGTCTGGCGACGCCTGGCGGCCGAAAGCGACCGGAAAGCCCGCCTTGATTCGGACGGAATTGCGATTCGGACGCGATCTAGACCCCTCAAAGGTGCGGGTGGTGAACGTCAAGTCCAGCAAGGGTGACGACGTGGAGATCCTAGTCGGTAAAAACAGCCGCAAGGCCCGTGCCGAGGAGGCGGCTGGTTCCTTCTTTGTGCGCAGCTCAGATGTCAAGCGGCCTCTCATTCCGCCCAAGAGCAACGCCAGCGGTCGCCAGCTGATCTTTGAGCACAGCCCGGCGTTGCTAAAGCAGAGCGAACTGGGCCAGCAGATGGAATCTTACCGGCAGCGCAAAGCGGATGCTGAGCAACGTCAGGCGAAGCTCATCCAGCTGCAGCTGTCTAAGGCTCAGAGTAAGGTGGCAGAGTATCAGGCGGTGCAGGGCGGCTCCCGCCGGGGCCGGCAGCTCGTTTCGGAAGTGTCCTGGCAGCCGACATACACTCAGTTTACGCAGCACAGCCCTCGGAAGAACTTTTCGTTTTCGCCGGATTCTCAGTGGCAGTTCGGGGAGACTTTGCCAGGGGTGCCGGGCCTGGCTTCCGGATCTGCAGTTAGCTTCCCGAGCGACATGGAGTACGCAGCCAGCGATGCCCACGAGTACTTCACGAGCGACAGAGGGACACGCGCCTATGCCAGCAGTGATACTCAGAATTACCGACCACAAAATATAATCACCAAGCACAACTACAAGGCCCTGCCGCAACAGTCCAAGTACGTGACCTACATGCCTCACTCCGTGGTTGTGGCGGCCAGTACGGCCGTACAGACGCCCTCAGTCGCAGACCATCGGCAGTCAGTCCCGTTTGGCGGGTACGGAAGACCCCAGCGCAACCCCATTGGTCAGAGCACGCACAGCGTCGTCGATGGGCCGGCCGTGACGGTAATCGAAGGCGTTCGCGTGCCGGATACCGCTGAGGACAAAGTGAAGACCTGGCGCAACGCACGCGTCTTAAACAATCAGCTGGTGCCATATCCCGAGGGCTACAGGCCTCCTCGCGTGCAAATGCCCAGCTTCGATAGATAGATCCGGATGGTGGATGTGTTTCAGCATATCTGGTTTTCCGGGTATTGGGTGCTAAACGGTTAACTGATATATTTATTGGTTTGTTTTTGTTAAGCTATTTATAGAAGTTCGCATTAAAGTTGTCAAGGAAAGTACGGAAGTCTATTTCATAAAATCATTTACAGTTAACACTCGAAGGTCCGACTTGCGCAGCAATCGGGCGCACGATGTGGCGTCGAAGGTCAGATAGACGACGTGCATCGGCGTTGTCTGCATGAATCCGTTTTCGGACAGAGTGTAGCGGTATGGTTTCAATAGTTCCAGATACACGAACACTGCCGGTCGCTTCACCTGGATGCTGATGCTGATACTGTTCCGGACTACGTTACCAGTGGTTAGACAGGTCCTGGAGGCGATCTCGTACTACAGAAGTGAATAGTGATTAGCTCTGCTTTGCTAAGAAATATCGCACTTACCTCCAATCCGGGGTCTTCAATGCCGATCGCTGCGGCAATGCTGGCGGGAAAGAAGTAAGTTCTGGAGATTACCTCCTGTCCTCGGCGCAGCTGAAACTCCAAAAAGGCGTTGTATATGGTAAAATCCCCATTAAGCAGTTCCGTGATGGGAATGACCTTGTCGTACTGAACTCCATTCGGCCGCAGGGTAACTACCCAGCTGGTTGAATTGCGCGGAAGCAGCTGGGACCAGAGATGGACATTGGCTGTGACCATCAAACCGCGGGTGTTTGGCTGCAGCTGGTCGCAAATCAGTGAGATGTTCAGCGAGTTGGTTGGCCGGTCGTAGAGGGCAACGATAGCGATGGGGGCGAGAAAGTCACGGGCCCAGTATTGAAGAAGCTAGGAGAAACAGTTTTTATAATATAGATAACTGACTAATCTGTTATGGCACTCACCTTCCAGTTACCGTAGACATCAATGCTGGACCAAGATGGCGCCACCCATACATCATTTAGTTGCCAGTAAAGGGCGCCCATTGTATTGTGTGGGGTGTCCCGAAGGCTTCGGTACAGTTCCGTTTCGGTCTTGGTAGCCATCGCCTGGGCAATTTGGCTAAAATAGATCAGGGCGTTGGCATAGTTCTCGTCCTCTGGCATGGGAAGCGGAAGGTGTCTCTCGACCAGAGTAATCACGGGAATATTTCCCAGTGGATGGTGTTGCCGGTGGTTTAAGAGAGGAAGGAGGGCGTCGTCGTCGTTCTTGCTGCGCTGCCAGGCATAGGCTCCGGGAAAGCTCTGAAAACCGTATTCGCTGGCAAACCGAGGGCGTGGATAAATCTCTGGATTCCAAGCATCCTTTAAGTAGTCGTAGAAGTGTACTGGGGGAACAAGCCATTATAGTGATAATCCGGTTTTTGTGCTGCAAATTACCATCGCCGTTGTGGTTGTCCTGTGGGTCTCTAGAAATGTAGTTATCCTGCTCACTCGCCTTTCCATTGGACGGAGATGAAACCAGTGGCTGGGGCCGAGAGCCATGGGAAACTATTTTCAGTTCGTGAATGACATTGGCCAGGTAAAGCTCTCGGTACTCGCTTTCGAATCGTTCTCTATCACTAAACGTTCCATACCAATTCTGCACCAACGCGGCTTCGTTCTCGTTGTTGGTCACAAAAATGGCAACGCTGGGGTGATGCGACAGACGCTTGGCATTCTGACGAACTTCTTCACGCACTGAGGACAGAAAGTCGTTGCTCACAGGGTACATGGCGCATGCAAACATCATATCCTGCCAGATAAGGATGCCGAGGCTGTCGGCGAGCTGGTAAAAGTAGTCCGACTCGTAGACCCCTCCTCCCCACACTCTCAGCATGTTCATGTTGGCTTCCTTGGCCGACCTTAGTAAATGGCCAACTTTAAAACAACGAAAATTTAGATTTATAAGTTCAGGTAACAATTGTGAGCTTTTTAGCCCAAGTTTCTGCATTACATTCCGTGCCTAACAACATAATTACCAACCAATTTGCCTTACGACGTGGTTATTTGGTGATTATCTTTTCTGGTGAAATATGTCTGAGATATACAAATATATATAGCTTTAACCATCTAAAATGTGGATAGTGAGTGTAGGAAATCCAAGTTATTGGCCCCGTTCAGATAAAGCTATTGTATTTATTAGGTATGTTTGAATTTCAAGAATTTTAAAACGATCAATAATTTCTAAAGTATGGGTAGTTAAATAAATGCAATTAAATGTTCGGTTTACATGAGCCTCCAAAACTTTAAAGCGCTCTTCTGAAAAGTGAAATTTAAAATAACTTCTTAAAAAAGGTTTCCAGGAAATAATTATTAGCTAAAAGCAGGGTCAAAAATTCAAGTCAACAAGTGTTCTCTTACGTACCGATACAAAAAAAAAAACTTGGAGAAAACCGCATAAGAAAGAAATTTTGCTGGAATAGACTGAAGCAAGAGTGATCAATTCAAATTTGTATAACTTTGGAAAAAATTTAAATTGTGAAAATTCGGAGCACCTAATACAAATTTGTATACAGTTTTGGTTTTCATTGTAATGAGTTCAATGAAGATCACTGTGTACATGATATATGTATTTACCCTTAACCGATATTGATGGGAAATCTTTTTTACGCCTTTTATTAAATTGAATTGTAAAAATCGTCAATGTATGTATCTATGGTAATATTACTAAATAACAAATATATGATCACTTGGGACTTACTTTGTTCATTTCCCTGTAATTCTGGCAGAATGTCGGATGGTATATAATTGCTTCCCTTCATAAAAATTTCGACGCCGTTGACACGGAAAAGGAAGGTATTTCCCAAACCGTCTGGAGCAGGTACCTCAACCAATTCTAGCGTGCGGAAACCAACGCCGACAGACTTGTGAGACTTGGTCTTCGAGCGGATCTCGGGTCCATCAGCGCCTAGCCAGGTCTTGAGTGTGAAATGAAGCGGATAAAGTTTCTGCTCGCCGTAGCCATTGGGCCACCAGGTCACGACTTTCTCCTGCGAAGCAAAAGTAGCACTTAAAACACACGTACACCCATCAGCGCTCAATTAGTAGCCGGTACTCACAATGGGCACAGCTTGATCGAACTCAATTACCGGCGCCAAGTAGCTAATCGATTTCGATACATATGTCTCCACCACCACCGGACGCTCCAATAGCTCGCTGCAACTCGTAATGGCCCTCAGTAAGCTAGTTTCGCCAACGAGATCAAGGTCACTTACACTGCATATAGAATAAGTCTTCCGTAGAAGTTCTCCTTGCCCACCGCGTCCAGATAGCAGCGAATGTGCATGTTCCAGTGCGAGTCGTTGCGCCTGACGTCCACGTCAACGTCGCGGATAACGGCCACCTCGTAGATCTCAAGCTCTACGTTCTTCCAGATCCCAGCGGAGGGGACTGCGGGTCCCCAGTCCCAGGAGAAGCTTGCCTGCATCTTCCGCAACATATTCATATGGCACTCACCGTGGTAGCGCTTGTTAGGGCATTCCGGCGGCACACTCTTGCCATCCTTGTCCAGAGCTTGGGCCCTTGAGAGGGCCGCCAATACAGGCGAGAGAATCACCACCTCCAGCAAGTTTTCTGTCTGTAGGAGAGTGCTGACGTCATATGAGTAGCGCACGAACATGTTATCCGTGCGGCCCAGGAGCTGATGATTCAGACGTATCTCCGACACCGTGTCAATGCCATGAAACGTCAGATTTATATGTCCTCGATGGTAGTGATGGACGTCGACTTTGCGGGACAAGTACAGAGTAAAATAAAATAATATTAAGAGGATGAGCTTTTGCGTTGACCGTCTGTCAGTACACTAGACATTCGTATCTAGGTCTAGCTTACGAAACATAAAATACAACTTATTTATTAATAAGTTTCTAATTGGGCATGCTGCTACAACAATGCTACTTAACTTACTTAACTTAAAGGCTTGCCATTTTTTAGCTAGGCGCCTAATACCATTCTAATATAACCGTGCTTTGTTTTGTTTAGAAGTTATTGGAGTTGAAGGTGCAATTATCACTTGTATCTTACTTCTTAACGAAGTAATTTTGTATTTCGGAACAAATATAATTTTAATTTACTTAAAAAAATAATTTCTCTCGTTTTTTTAGTCATCGAAAACGTGTTTTTATACCCGGTATTCCTTATTGGTCGGCATATATACATATGTATGATCCGCATCACCTAGCAAGTCATTTAGTCATGTCCGTTTTTCCGTACATGTGAAAAAACAGATCTCAGGCCAGAATTGCTAAATTTGGTGGCTAATTAAAATAAAATTTGTTTTAAAATCTATGGCAGCTTCATGATATAGTTGTCCGATTTTTATAAAAATAAAACCAAAATTCTAAAATAATACAAAATTACCATATCTTAAAGAAGATGAAAATATGTTACAAAACAGCGAACTGTAACTATTCGCTGTTCGCTGTTTTGTAATATATTTTCATCTTCTTTAAGATATGGTAATTATAAATATGTCTTAATTCATATGTATATATACATATGTATAATTAAAATAATTTTAAATATTTCAAATCTGAAAAATTATAATTAAAAATAATGTTGAAATTTTATCAAAACCAAATAATTGTATGTTATCTATAAAAATATATATTTTATATAGCTCCTGTTAGTTTTGGATCGACTGTTAATGATCCAATTGACAAACTGCAAGGCTATCCAAACTTCGGCGTGCCGAAGGGAGCTTCCTTTATGGTTTTATTTATTTGTCTTTTTAATATTGTTTTTGTGTTTTTAATATGAGTATCTCTTTTTTTTTTATTAAATTTAAAATTGAACAAATAAAATTCGATCATTGACAGCATAATTCCATTATATTTTTATGTACTTCTTTTACTTAACATTCCCGACTATTACATAGGTGGGAACACTCTACTACATGCGATGTATGGAAATCCTTATTCGGCATGCTGGTATCTCATATCGTTCAAAGGTGTTTTTATTTGCAAGCAAAAGTTTTATTTTTACAAATTATTAAAATTTTTTTATTTACAATTTCAAAGATTTTTTTACCTTTTTGAGCTTATAAATAAAAAAAAAAATATTTTTTTTTGGTAAAATTTCGAGAATGCTATTTTCGAAGAATCATTACCAAAAGTTTAGCAAGGACCTATAGTGTCTCGAAGGGTTAATATCAAGATATAGAAGCAGTTTTTAAAAAAATATGCAAAGCTTAAAACTACTTTTGAGATCAAAAACCGACCTACACACTTATGGACATAATAAAAGGTATTTTATACTCTTGAAGGGAGTTATAATTTCAGTCAGAATTTTGCAACCCAGTGAAGGAACCATTTCGGACCCTACAAAGTATATATATTCCTGATCAGCATCAAAAGCCGAGTCGATCTAGATATGTCCGTCAGTCCGTTTCTACGCAAACTAGTCCCTTAGTTTTAAAGCTATCTGAATGA
Organism: Drosophila bocki; assembly: GCA_008042715.1. Classification (NCBI taxonomy): domain Eukaryota; kingdom Metazoa; phylum Arthropoda; class Insecta; order Diptera; family Drosophilidae; genus Drosophila; species Drosophila bocki. Next base: position 21,862 of record VNJY01005485.1, read on the forward strand.
AACTTTCCATATAGTCTTCTGAATACTCTCATTGCTATATATGTCGAAACGGGCCGGATCGGACTATATCATATAGCTGCCATACAAATGATCAACAAATTAAAAAAAAAATTATTTTCAAAGTTTTTAAGATATGGTCATTTTGTATTATTTCAGAATTTCGGATTTAATTTTATGAAAATCGGCCGACTATAGCATATAGCTTCCATTGGAACGATCGATAGATGTAGAAAAAAATGTATAGCTGCTAGGTAAAATTTAATACAACTTTAATTAGTGTGTTTTTCAGCATTTGAATATATATATATTATATTAGATATTCAAATCTAAAATATTGTTTTTTATTATACGATTAAACTTTCTTTTTTTAATTTTGTAAACCCAAATTATTATATGCTATGCATAAATATAAAAATCTTAAATATTCCCTTATATTTTTTGTTTCTTTTAATTTGACCAGAATGGATCGAATGGATACATGTAGTACTATATAAAACTCAGAAATTGGAACTGGACATTCTAAGGCAATATATTAACTTTTAAGATTAAGATTTTAAGGCAGCTTTTAATCGAATATATTTTAAGGGGGTCTTCTCATTGGGCAACTTTTTTTTTCGATTTTTTTTTTTGCATTTATTTATAGCTTGGGATGGTGTGTATATGTCCCCAAAAGGATTTTCAGAAATTCAAAATACTTTAGAAGATACAGCCTTTTTTGTGAAGCAAGGTCCTCGCAAAATGAGCTTTTTTCAAACTTCAAACGCGTTTATCTCGAAACCACGTTTTTCGAACTGGCGGCCATGATATCTCCAGTTCAACTGAACCGATTTTCATGAAACAAAGTGGAATCGACGCAGAATTGTCACCATTTTCGGCTGACGGAACAGATTTTTTTTAAAATTTTTTTTTCTATTTTTTTTTTTACACTAAACTACCAAAAAAAAGCCCGAAATCGAATTTTTTTTTTGAATGGCCGCCATTTTGTTTTAAAAATTTAAAAAAAAAATCTGTTCCGTCAGCCGAAAATTACATCTATTCTGATTATAACCCCGTTTTTATTTTTCATTTCGGACGCTCTGGAGACCCTGAATCGTGGCCGACACCTTTTTTTTCGACCACCAAGTTTGAAGTCTCATTACTCTTTGAACAACCCTCGTATCGAGGCAAGAACAACTTTTTTAGTTATTTTGAACATTTTTTAATACAATAAATAAAAAAAGTTTTCAATTATTCTTTGCATTTTCAAATAAGAATTTTTTTAAAAAGGGTCCAAAAAACGGCTTTTGAATGAGAAGACCCCCTTAAAGAAAAATCACCCGAAAATGTTAAACTACCGATGTTTATTTGGTTTGTATATTGGATCAAAAGAAAAAACTATTAGTTTATCATATGTATATAACATTTATTAGTATGTAAAAATATTGGTTTTTTTAAATCAAAATTGAAACATTATTCGACTTACATATGGGAATGGTTAGATCAAAAATATACTGTATACTATATAAGGTTGGGTTTAAGGTTATAAATATTTATTCAAATATTTGCAATCGACTACATAAGTTCTTGAAATCGAAAGGATTACATATGTATAATTTAATAGCTTTTAGTTTTGGTATTTCTTAAAAGTCATTCTAATATGCATTAATCTTAAGATTGATAATTGTTTTTGAAAATTGGATTTATTTTCTAACTAAATTCAATAGAATAAATTGGAACGAACTTACATTGAAAACGATTCGAGTAGGTCCAATTGTCGTAAGCCAGCCAACGCAGGTCAATGTCATTATAGGAGTGTAAAACTTGGGGTCCGAAGGCGCTATATATACCGGAGGGAAGAGTTTGGTCGTCTCTACTCAGGGCTGTGAAGAAAGATAATAATTGAAACAGTCCTCTTCGTCCGCAATAAAATCCGCCCCGATAGCCCCTTATATTAAGTAAACAAACCGAAAGTTAAAAGTGCTGAAAATGCTGATTGTATTTTTTACTAATCGCATATAATTGAATTTATGGCTTACGGGCTGTATTAGTGCGCTCAGTTGAACGATTAGACAACCAATTTTCGGGCAATTATGCTGACCAAAAGCGTTCCGCTAAGAGTGATTTTAGTTATTCTATTACTCACAGCCGTTTTGATTAGTTATCATCCAATTGTTTCCCAGCTCTATAACTTCCACCGCGTCCCCTAGGACGCTGCAAGCAAGGGATCCGCACAGAAGTCCAACCAGAAGAGGGCAGTAGGCGCCTCCTCCGAACACTCTGCAGTTGTCCCCAGCCGTCATATGGATATTTGTGGTCAATCAAATTTACTGAAGCTATTTTAAAGTTGACGGTGGGCCCCACTCAACAGCCTAAATGTATAATCGGACCCCAGAGCGTCACACTAGGCGAGGAGTTCCTCCAACGACTAAACAGCGGCAAATAGCAAATGCGACGCGATGATCTCTGATGGGGAATTATTGTTCGTCGTGGCGTCCCACGCCAAGTGAGAGTGGGAGAGTGCGAGAGAGGCAGAGAAGAGTGAGAGCTGGAATGAAACCCGATAATAAATTTCATTTCAGTGTCACGCTACGCTCAGTGCATCAGCTGTTTTTAACCCTAGAGATTGCCTCGACTTCGGAATACCTAAGGAGTCGGAAATACATTTTTAATAACTAAGTCGGATGTGTTCACATATTTTTACAAACATATTAGAACTAACAATATATTTCTAATGGCAATTCGTAGTATGTGAGCTTCAATTAAATTATGAACTACAGTCTGGGGTCTAGAAAACAAATTATAATTTTGCTGTTTTTCAACATTTTTGCATTGTTTTTGAGATATGGCCAAATTATATTATTTCAGAATTTTGGTATATAAAATCGGACAACTTTATCATATACCATAGCTGTCATAGAAGCGACCAGTAAATGAGGAATGTAAAAATGTAACTGTCAATCTGTAAACATAATAAGTATAAGTGTTATGAAACTCTGTTTTGTGTGTGTTTTCAGCCTTTTTAATAATGCTATATATAAATATACAACTTTTATATATTTTCTTTTATTTGTTTTCTAATTATTTAACAAGAAAGGCTCGATTCTTAATGATCCGATTGCAATCTGAATGGGTATAGCTTCCTTTCTTGTTTTCTTTTAATTTCCCGATCGTTTCTATGGCGTCCCCGACGTTAGAGTTTGATTTGCCTCAGTGGACCAGTTGGTAAGCGGTCGGTCTGTGAATTCTGAGACATGGATGGTTCGAATCCCAGCAGGGGATAAAGAATTGGAAGGAGCTTTATATAATAATGATAATGAAATTAAATAATTAAATCTTAATTACAGAAATGGTTTGGTATTAAGAATGTTTAGCATAAACTATGGCCGGTCTCGTTAGGATTGAAAACAAAATTTTTTCAATTTTTTTAATAAAACTCGGGATAAAATCATGAATGTTGGGGATTAAATTATGACTCTTTTAAATTAAGATACAACAAGAAAGGAAGCTAATTTCGGCACGCCGAAGTTTGTATACCCTTGCAGATTGGTATTCATATTTATATTATAAATTATAATCCCGAAAACAGACACTAAACAGAGTTTCATAACATTTTACCTATACTTTGTATGGCAGCTATATGATATAGTCGTCCGATCCGGCCCATTCCGACATATATAGCAGTGAAAGTATATAGAAGACTATATGCTAAGTTTCATTCAGATAGCTTTAAATCTGAGGGACTAGTTTGCGTAGAAACGGACAGACGGACAGACACTAGATCGACTCGGCTGTTGATCAAGAATATATATACTTTATAGGGTCGGAAAGGTCTCCTTCACTGCGTTGCAAGCTTCTGACTGAAATTATAATACCCTGCAAGGGTATAAAAATGAAACAACATACTTGTAGTATCCACACTTTTTTGTAACATTAAAAATAACAAAAATCTTAAATTAGGGTTTTTAATTCTTGATATTAATAGTTTTTAGTATTGCTTTATGATTACTGGTATTCTTTTCAGAATATTTGGTATTAATTTAAGCTCTTTTCTTAAGAATATGCAGTTCTTAAGGGGGTCTTCTCATTCAAAAGCCGTTTTTTGGACCCTTTTTAAAAAAATTCTTATTTGAAAACGCAAAGAATAATTGAAAACTTTTTTATTTATTGTATTCAAAAATGTTCAAAGTAACTAAAAAAGTTGTTTTTGCCTCGATACGAGGGTTGTTCAAAGAGTAATGAGACTTCAAACTTGGTGGTCGAAAAAAAAGGTGTCGTCCTGGCGGCCACGATTCAGGGTCTCCAGAGCGTCCGAAATGAAAAATAAAAACGGGGTTATAATCAGAATAGATGTCATTTTCGGCTGACGGAACAGATTTTTTTTTTAATTTTTAAAACAAAATGGCGGCCATTCAAAAAAAAAAAATTCGATTTCGGGCGTTTTTTTTGTAGTTTAGTGTAAAAAAAAAATATAAAAAAAAATCTGTTCCGTCAGCCGAAAATGGTGACAATTCTGCGTCGATTCCACTTTGTTTCATGAAAATCGGTTCAGTTGAACTGGAGATATCATGGCCGCCAGTTCGAAAAACGTGGTTTCGAGATAAACGCGTTTGAAGTTTGAAAAAAGCTCATTTTGCGAGGACCTTGCTTCACAAAAAAGGCTGTATCTTCTAAAGTATTTCGAATTTCTAAACA
>VNJY01005488.1:0-57125 GCA_008042715.1 Drosophila bocki
GGAAAGCAGTTTTGTGTTAGTTTTTATTAATTTAAAAAAACTGCATACCAAATTTAAAATTTTAAGAAATCAAATTTTTCGGCCATTTTTGCTAATTATAATGATGTAACCCCTTATCAAATTTCGCAAAAATGGCCAAAAAATCGATTTCTTCCGGACATGTCTAGAAAGATTCGCATGTTAATGCTGATCAAGAATATATATGGTTTATGGTGTCGGAAATGATTCCTTGACTTAGAAAAATATTATTTTGTATTATAAAATCGGATTTTTTATATTAAAAACTTCTTGATTTTTTTTAAATTAAAAATATCATAACTCGGCCAAAAGAGCATTAATTTTAAATCGGAAAACTGTTCTGTGCAAGATTTTCTACAGTTAATAAATCTGCATACTTCATTTAAAATCAATCAATTTTTTATCAAAATCAAAAATTTTAATGATGTAACCCCTTATACAATTTTGCAAAAATGGCCAAAAAATCGATTTCTTCCTGACATATCTAGAAAGATTCCCCTGTTGATGCTGATCAAGAATATATATGGTTTATGGGGTCGGAAACGTCTCCTTCACTGCGTTGCAAACTTCTGACTGAAATTATAATACCCTGCAAGGGTATAAAAATGTGAGCGAACGATGTAGATATAACCGATTTAACATATCGATAAAATTTAATTTAATGTCGATATTTTATTTATTTTATATATTTTTTACCTCTAAAATTGTTCTTCTTTTACAGTGTATTCCCTTGCGTGTCCTGGAGAAGGGCACTAAAAACACAGAAAATGGCAACTAGAGAAAGGAAAAGGGCCACACGCACACAGAGCAGGGGGACATCCTGCATCCTGCAGGCATAGAATTGCAGGCACAGGCACTGGCACATTCCTTTCCCTTTTCCTTTGTCCATTTCCCCTAAATCGAGCTTACAAAAGCCGGGGAAAAACAGCAAAAAAAAAAAAAAAATTAAACACCAACGCACTCGAGCCTGGCCACACTGGCAATTGTGGCGGTCATAAAGTTGGCTTCTGCTCTTGCTCCGGCTACCGCTGTGCTAATTAAAACTTGGAATTTTATTATCTCGACAACAGAGAGCTGCAAATTTCTGCGTGATCCCCAATGGGAGGCTGGGCCCCGAAGCTCAAAGGCTGCGTAACCCCGGCAAATGCCAGGAGAAGGTTGGCTTAGGGACAGGGACCACAGGGCATGATGTGTGCCTGGCCGAAAAGGCTTTCACTCGAATCCGCGCAACAGTTTGCTGCGGTTGCAGCAGTAGCAGTAGGGTCGCCGTATAGCAAATATCACTCATACGCCAAGGGTGACCGAATATATGCATGTTTGTGCATAAATAATTCAACTATTTTAATTAAGGTTGGAAAGCCAGGAGACATGACATATTTACAAAATATTATTTAATAATATATATTATTTTTATCGATAGCTACATCATGAATAAATCGATAATGCACTCTTGTGGCCTGAAATTATCTGCTGCTAATATGAAATATTAAGTTTGGGCAACTTTTCACCCCAATTGGATTATCCGACAAAAGCCTCAGGAATATGTCTCAGGTGTAATTAGCTCAGTGGCAAAGCCAGAGAGAGCTGCTCCAAGAGTAATTCGATAAAGTCCAAGAGTCTGACCAAGAATGGGATGCATCCTGATGCATCCTTGACCCTCAATTAAGGCGACACGTGTCTCACAAAGAATTAAAGGTTATAATAAGAAGAGCAATAATTTTTCAAGCATAAAAACAGGAACTATAAAAAATATTTAATCTTATCAATTTTATATTTATTTATATTAAAAAGTATTTGTTACTTTAGTTGCATTTAAAACTTAAATTCTAATGGAGTTTCCCCACTGCCAAAAATCCATTTAAAGGCTCTACATTCCGCCTTCTCCTGAGGGGAGAGGAGAGGCAGCCCCACTCCTTCCTCCTGATATGGTCGCGAAAGTTAATAAAATTAGCGCTGGCGCTTTTCATATTTTATGACGTTGTGCCATAATTAAAATGCAAATGTGTTTGATTAAAAGCCGCATAGTGAAGCAGCCAAGATGGGGTGAGAGAGGCAGTGTCTTAGCTGGGTCTTGGTTTTCAATTACTTTGCCATTACTGCGATTTAAACAAACTACAAGTCACCTGGATTACTGCCAAGTCATAAAGTCAAAACGGCAGGAGCATGAATTTTAAATAATTTAGAAATATATAAGGTACTTTTTATATATTTAAAAAAAAAAATATATGTATATATATATAGTTATTTTTATATATTTAAAAGAGGGGGTTTTATTCGAGTTTCAGAACTAAACAAAGCTAGGTTGGCCTTTATAGGTATAGTTTTTTTTTATAACAATAATTTGATTTATAAAAAAAATTAAATATTTAATTTTTTTTTAAGTCTTCTCTATATACAAATTTATGCAATAAACATTAATTTGTGTTTAACTAAACAGAGCAGAAAGGACAAAGAGTTCGAAGCTCAAAGCTTAGATTTTAAGACCCTGACAGCATTTTAGGACAAATTTCGGGAATGAATTCGCACTTACCGAGACTCAGGTCGTAGGCGCATATGTAATCGGATGTGGTGAACTGGTACGTCAGGGTGGTCTTGCCCACGCCAGAGGCGCCGAGCATGGCAATCTTGAAGGCGGGCACATTGGGATCTCCATCCGGTGGCCTTTCGCCCAGCACCATGGGATCCCCCCCGTCCACGACTTCTCCAGAGGTTCGCGATGCGTTGCTAAGAAGTGGATGAGAGGGGTAAAAGAATATAAACAAAAATCAGTTATTTTTCTAACTTTAATTACAAAATAAACGTGTGGTAGTATTTTATTTTCTGGCAAAATGTAGTGTCATAACACCATAGGTATTAAGATATGGTATTGTTTGTTTTAACTTATTTTTTAAACTGTTAAATTAAATTTAAAAAAATAGAAATTCCAAAATAGAAATTCTGGGAAAATAATATGTAGTGTCATAACACCATAAGTAGTAAGATGTGATATATCTTTGATTTTAAATTGTTAAGAGCTTCCTTAAACGGTTTTCAATTCTTTGAAATTAAATAAATTTAAACAGAAATTCTAAAAAATTAAATTAATTTGAAAAGCAGCAAAAAAAAAAAAAAAAAACACTAAAAATAATCCTAAAATATAATATTTAGCTTTTTTAGCCGAATTTAACTTGTTTTTGGGAAACATTTAGAATGTTGGCAGCATTGTGATAATAACAATAATCAGACAAGCGGCTGCGGCATGGCTTTGGCTTTCCTTTGACAATGAGACGGAAAATGCCTTGACATTGTTGCCACACACCCATCTTCGTCAGCATCTCTCCGCATCCATGTCGTCCCTTTTATCAGCCCGTTGTTAATGGCAGCGGAAATTGTTTGGCGTGGAAATTGTATGAAATTAGTGCCGACTATATAGACGACGTGCGAATGCCGCACGAATGCCGCACGTCGTCTCGCTAGGCATTGTTGTCGCCATGCGAACTGCCACTGTCTCCGTGGGGATTTATTGTCATTTTATAAACAATTTATTGCCAGCCAGCAGCCAGCAGCAGCCACTTGTGTTCATTGAGTCACTGAACCACTCCTAAACTCACCTATTGTGACGATCCAGGCCGCTGGTGGATGTGCCCGTGGATGTCACGGATTTGATCGAACGTGACCTGCGGCTCCTGTGAAAAAAAAAAACAAAAATGTATAAGAGAACATTATTTTCTGTATTGAATTAAATATTCAATGTGTCTAAATAATTTTTTATTATTTCTAAATTATATTTGGATTGTTTTAAATATTATTTATCTGAGGAAATTATTTTCTTTATAAACAATCAATATTTCCAAATAATTTTTCAAATTATTTCTCAATGATATTAGATTGTCTTTTATATTATTTTTTGTTTATTTAAATATAAAACTCACCTTAGGGAGTCGCCCAAATTACAAACTCCGTGAGAGGTTATACTGAAGCTACGCAGTCGATAGTAGCCCATGTCAGGATCACCGGTATGGATGGCGGAGCGGCGCATATCCGCCAATCGGGGCTGTAAGAGGATATATATATAGGTACAAATAGAGCATATAGTAGTAGTTATAAAATTATTATCATATCTAAAAATAAATTACGTATACGCAATAAGCTTGCTTTCACCAATATTGCGTATACGCAAAGGTAGCCTACAGCAAAAGTTGGGTTTTAAATAACAAAAAAAATATATATATATAAATAAATAAATAAAAAGAAATATATAAAAATCAAATAAAAACTGTAAATTGTTGATTTAAAAAATGAAACCCTCCCGATGTGAACAAATCCCTAATAAGCTAAGCCCCGATACGCACGCACAATCGAATTGTGATTGTGATGGCATCAAAAACGCAATCAGGCTGCAACCGCACCTGGTCTGGGCGCACTTGTACCTTCAATTAGCAGTGCCATAAGGTGTGTGCATAAAGCCTTTAGCCAAAACTCTTATTTCCTGTCGCAAAGAGGCCGAGCCGAGCTACTGTTACTGCCAATTCCAGAGCCCCACACACACATATTTGCGGTTGCACAAAAGTTTCCCATGCCCATTCTTATTCTCCTATATTTGTTGCCTTTATTTTTCTTTTTTGGCTGCCTTCAGGGTCTCTGTCTGCGGGTTTTCTGCATTATTCTCTCTCGTTCTATGGGTGTGGAATCCACACTGTGGATGAGGCAGTGTGACTGCAGTCGACAAGTTGCCACCGCTCACTTGACACTATTTCGCATTTAATGCCTGCACATTCCCCATGTAGTCCCTGTGCCGAGTTCAGTTCTGGCCGGGAGCCATCTACGTGCTTGCCATTGATTCGCTTTGAAGGTTTCTCGCTCACTTTAATTGCACACAGCGACAAAAGTTGTTTTTAAAGTATTTAATTTATATAAATTTAAAATTATACTTTAAAGGTTAGAGCAAGTTCTGTATTTAATAAAATATATTATTTTTATTCAAATTCCTAAAAAATATCCTTAGCGTATACGTAATGCGCGCGCTTTAGTTAATATAACGTATACACAGTTATATAGTATTTTTAAGTATTATTTAAAATTTTAAAATTTTGGTTGAAATATGAATTTTAAATTTCCTTTATTTCAATTCTGCTTTTTATTTAAAATATTAATATTTTTTTGCTAAACCTATTAGCTTTTATAATTTATTTCCCTATATTTATTATTTCCCTGTACCTTTCCTTATATAATTTATTAAATATATATATATATTCCAAAATATGATTTTTACTATAATATAAATAGTATAATTTTTCTTAGTGCCTTTTAAGTTTCTGCTGTTTTTTTGTATTTTTTATTTTTTTTTTTCAATAAAATCAATCGAAACTGAAAAGTTTAAGCATGAAAATGATGGAAACTTTGTAGTCCATCGACCACAACCAGCAACTATTTGGAGTAGGGGTCGATGCACCCGACACTGTTCCACTTTTCCCGCCCTCGTTCCCAGTGGGTCTCAGGTGCGCGGGGGCACAGGAGGGAGGCACAAGGGAGCCAAAAGGTGGCAAAGGAGCAAGTGCAGCTGAGCATTGCAGGTGACAGTCTCGAGCAATTTCACAAAATAATTACATTAGTCAGGGCGATGAGGACTAGGACTAGGACTACGACTAGAACTACGACTAGACCTAGTGCCACAGACTGTGAGATAAGCTAGAGCGATGTATATTGAAAGGAAAGGTCATATATAATATCGAAAATATAGATATATCGAAATATTAAATATCCAAAAGTTTAAGCATTTAATCAAAAATGGCAATGTGCCAAAAATATGGAGAATAAACTAAAAAGGTGGCCGCACAAGTGGGATTTTCGTGGTAGATTAACCAGGGAAATGGAGACGAGCAAAAGGGGAATCCCACGACAGGATTAGCTGGCGCCACAGAAAAGGCTTAAGCAGGCAATGACCCGGCCGGAGGAGGTGGAGCAGTAGGCCAGGCCAGGCCGGGCCATGCATCAAATGCTCAGTCATGCTGAATGCTGCAAACTTGGCCAGAAACACTTACACCATCCGACCCAGACATCCCCAGATACTACATGTGTAATCTTTGCCTCCAGTTCTGCCTTCTTCCTCTCTTTTAGCCTGCACAACTATTTTTGGGGAATATTTCACCGCCAAGTGGAGTGGCGAGTGCTAATGGGTGTCCTTAAATGGCCTTTGTTCCTTCCCCAAAAACGGACCAAGTTTCAATTACTTGTGTCGGTCGTCCCAAGTCGATGATAATTCCCGAGAGCCCAGCTCCTTGAACTGGCTTAACTGACTGCTTCCCGGGGGGAATGAGGATGATGACTGACGGAATTTTTGGCCAAAATATAAATAGTTACAATGACTGGACCCGTTTCCAACGTGCTTGGAATCATATTTTCTGGCTGTTTATCTGTCATTTGTCATGTTTTTATTGTCGGCTTAAAGGGGCTTTTATGCCTATGGTTTTATATATCATTCGATTTGTTTAAATATTTCAAAAAGCTAGCCACAACTATAAAATATTGAAATTATCGAAAAGTTATAAATAAAATTGGATTTTATTCATGCGATTATAATAAAATATAATTTTATCGATAATGTTTCGTTTTTTATATCGAATTTAAATATTTGTCGTATATTAGATTTCTTGCGATATTATTTTATATTATATATCAAAAGGAATATCAATTTATCGATAATGTAAAATATCGTTTTATATATCGAAATCAAATATTTCTCAGTTACTCACCCTTCGACTCTCTGCTGGCATGCTGGATGTTCTCAGGCGCTGGCGTTCGAGCAGAGTTCGTCCTGGCTGTGATGATGATGTTGCGACAACATTGGCGGTGGCCAGGCTGGCCATATTGGAGTTGGAGGCACTGCCTCCTCCAAAGGACTCGCCAACGCCCACGCCGCGCTCCCGCTGCTGCTGCTGCTGCTGCTGCAGTTGCGTTTGTGTGGATTTGGTGGTATTACATTGTCCCGGTATTGCCATGACCGGGGACAGCGAGTCACTGGAGGTGGCATCGGGGCCACTAGTCACCTCGGCGACAGCAGCCAAGGTGCTGCTTGAGCCACCCAGAAATCCCAGTCCAACGCCGACACTGAGATTGTGGGCTGAACCGCCCGGCAGGCCTCCACTCCCGTTTCCCAACCCGCCAACCAAGCCGCCTCCTCCTCTGTCGCCAGCTCCACTACCTAATGCTCCTCCGCCTGGCAACATATCGGCGGCATCAAGTCCAATGGGACCGTATTGCGGCGACACTGCTCCGGAAATTGCTTGCTGGAAAGTTAGGACGCCAGCTAGGGACATGCGATCCCTGGAAATGAATCGTTAATCGATATCAAAATCGGTGATTCTAAGAATCATGAAAATATGTGAAATAGGTTATTTATATCGATAGAAAAATTCTTTAATTTGAGCTCAAAATGCTAATTGTCATAGCAAACTGCTGGCTAAAGCTATAACTTTTGTTAGTTACATATTATATTTGATAATTACTTTTAAAATATAATTTTGAAGCTTATAAAAAGCACCGCTAGAGCTCTCACCTGGCGCTGCTGCTATGCGAAATGCGCTGAAAATCATCGGGATCCAAAGGGACTCCTCCTATGCTATTCCGAGTCCCATAATTGTACTCCGAATGCAACAGGTTGCCGGCTATCGAAGAGGCCCGTCGTCTGTTTAAAATCGGTGACTTTTGGGCCTTGAGACTCTGCTGAGAATATGGAAAAGAAAAAAGGTAGAAATAACTATGATTTCTAAAGTTTCTAACTCAATATCATATCAAATTATATATTATATTGGAACGATATATCAAAGAGCAAATTGATTTATTGGACATAAGATAAATTTAGATAGAATTTTCTGTCATCTATAGTTCCCACAGAGTTAAGTATTTTAATTATAAGAATTTGCAAAGTTCTTTAGACTTACTTTAGCCAAAAACATTAACAAGAAGATTTCCACAAAGAGGCACTACACAAATCACACAAACACCTACTGACTTTCACCAATTTTCGTAGGCCTTTTCCCTCAATCTGGGCTAGAACCAGTTGGGAATCATAGGTGTTTATGCGAGGAAAAAATAGTATTATATTTTTTTACATTTTTAAAATTTTATTTTTTTAAGCACTTGTTTTGGCGTGATTGATTAGTAACTTTACTTTACTTTATTTATATTTTATTAATAATATTGTAGTATTTGTGTTACTTTATTTTAGTTATATTTTATTTTATTTATTTATTTTTTTTTAATTATTTTTAATTATTACTTACTCGACTGCCTGTGGGATTTTGAGCTGCATTGAGAAAATCATTGTAGGTGCTGAGCGGAGGCACGGTGGTTGGATTCGAGTCCGTGCTGTATTCCCATTTCTCCGGCGGGAACTGCTGTTGGGGTTGGAGCTGGTGCTGCTGTTGCTCCAGGAACTGCTGCTCTTCCACTCCATAACCCTGCTGATGGTTCTCGAACTGAACCTGCTGCTGGTGGGCATCGAACTGCACTTGCTGTGGCTCAAACTGGACATGCTGTGAATCGAACTGGACCTTTTGAGGGGGTAGAAAATGGGCCCAAGAAGATTAGGGACCTAAGAGTCTAGGTTTTCTCTAATTTGTATTATATATAGTATATAAGTAGTCTTAAAATATTTTTGAAATATTTCTTTTAAATAGTTTTCAAATATTTCTTAAAAATGTTCTTTTAAATAATCAGAAAATATTTTTATAATATTTTTTTAGTCTTAAAATATGTTTTAAATATTTCTTTTAGTCTTAAAACATTTTTTAAATATTTCTTTTAAACATATTCTTACCTGTGGCTGCTGCGCTTCAAACTGCACCTGCTGCAGTTGCTGCAGCGACTGGTCCAGGGCCTGGCTATAGGCATTGTAGGCCGCCGCCGCCGCTGCCGAGGTGCTGGGCCCTTGGCCGTAGTTCGTGGACGTGGCCGGAATGGCGGTCAGGTTGGCGCGACTGCCAAAGCCGCTCTGCTGCTGGACGCGCTGCAGGGCCGCCTCGCGGGTGTGGTATGCCCCAAGTCCGCTGTGTGTGGGCGGCGTAGGCAGGATGCGATGTTGTTTCGGATGAGCAGGTATCTGCTGCAGCGGTTGCTGCTGTTGCTGCTGCTGTTGTTGCTGTTGCTGCTGTTGTTGCTTCTGCGGCTGCTTGAGGATCGGCTTGAGCACATTGTAGGCCAGCTGGTGTGGAGCTGGCGACGGTACTGGGCCCTGGGTGCTGCTGCTCAGGCTGAGGCTGTCGCTCTCGTCGCAACTGGCATCTGAGGACCCGGCCCACGGACAACAACCAGGATAAGGTTGAATTTAAATGGAAAATAAAATTAATATTGCAAAACATCTCGGCACAAAGGGTATCAATCAATCATGTTCAAGCAATATAAAACTACAAATTAATATTTTACTTAAATTCTGCTTCGTATTTTGTGCAATTTGAAACAACAGGCTCTCTATAATTCGCTTTTGGCCAGCTTCTAGTTCCCCCCAAAAGATTCAATTTAAATTACAAGGGAAAATCAAACACTCTGGTTGGTTTTTATTTTCTAATTGTTCCGTCCATTCCAGCCACCGAGCGCCACCAGCACACTCCCCATAAGGCGGTGTCCAGGGCCACCTTGAAATATGTATATGTACTCCAAGAGTGGCACCTGCGGCGAGTGTGTTTGTGTATTCCCAAGAATTATGTGCCCCAAGTTGAAGTCAAATATGAAAATGTTTTGCCAGAAAAGACCCCACAAAAAGCAAAGAGCAAAAAGCAAGAAAAAAAAGAAGTAGAGAAACTTTTCCGAGACATTTCCCAAAGTCAGTGTATGTATGGGGAATTTGCCTTCTGTTTGCTTTGCTGTTTACATGTTTATAGCCCAAGCTTAAGTTTTCTTTCTTCCACTTTTCTCAAACAACAAAAGGCAAAAGGGAGGCGAAAAAATTTAATAAACTTTGTGTGCATCGTCGTCCTTGCTGGGCGTCATAAAAATTGTCGGTTAGATCCCGGAAAATGGCTAAAAATATGGTTACACCAACAGACAACACACATGACAGGTTAACACGCGACCCAGAGTATGCCCAGTTAAATTTTAAATATTAAATATTAAAAATTCATTTGCCTTTAAGAAAGTCTGACACATAGACAGAGAGCAGCGTTGACCTGTCACCTTGTCTGGCAGCTTTAAAAGAGAGTGGCAACTCCAAAGAAGGATATTGCAAAGCAACAAGATCAAAAATGTTTAAAATTGTATATATTAATATTATTAAATATACACCTGGCCCTCGCTTAACACGGGGGTTACGTTCCTAGAAAACCTCGTGTTAAGCGAAATCGTGTTAAGCGAAACATGGATTCAGTACAAAATAAGGGGTTACGTTCTAAAAATTCAAAATTGGCAGCAAAAAAAATTTTTTATTGTTCAAATTTGGTATGTTTTTATTAAAGTTTCATACATTTGTTCAAAATTAACCAAAAGTTATTATGTATATGCCTTTAATAAAAGCTTACCATTCATATTTTCAAACTTAAAAGTTGGTATTTAATTAAAAAAGTTGCTCTTATAATTAATTAATAGGTTAAACTTTATAGAAACTAAAAAATGTTAAAAAGTAAGGAGATCATATGATTTATTCATATCATAATTCATAATTTGAATTCATAATTCATAAATTTAATTCATAATTCATAATTTTAATTCATAATTTTAATTCATAATTCATAGTTTTAATTCATAATTTCAATTCATAATTTCAATTCATAATTTTAATTCATAGTTGATAAGTAAAAATTCATAATTCATAATATGAAATGCATTTGGTGGCATTTATAGTTAAAGCCAGTTTGTTTTAACATGGTTCCTTTTTTGGTGGCTCCTTGTAAAAATCAGTAATTTTTGATTGTTTCGATATTTTGCAATCGTTTAAGAACGAGGTTTTTAGCGTGTTAAAAGGGGGATGGGAGCAAATTTGAAACCGTGTAAGACCGAGTTCGTGCTAAAAGAGTTGGTGTTAAGCGAGGGCCAAGTGTATTAATATATATATATTTATTAAGAGGAGAATATTTTAAGTAGAAAGTTACTTATTTTCCTGTTTAAAGATTCCTCCTTCAAAAATTATTCTACCCCCAAAAAGGACGAATCAATTCTTATAAAAATAAAGCCTAGAATATACACTCGCTTTCAGCGGGATCATAAAAATTCCTTTCCGTCGGAGTTTGTCTAGCGAAACTTTATATTGGCGGTGCTTACTCTTAATTAGCTTGGGAATTTTATTACCCAGCCAGGACTCGCGCTGGCAGGACTCAAAACTGTTGCCCAAAGCGGTGGGGGAGAGTGTGTCTCAAATGCGGAGATTCAATGTCTATATTCATTCATTCATTCAGTCATTCATTCATTTATTTATTTATTCACCCCTCACGGCTCAATCATTCGATTAATGAGCTCTGCTCCCTCTTATTCTTGTGCATTTTAAGGCTCTGCCGATTAATCATAAGCGGCTTCAAACATTTTACGGGCTCCCCGAATTAATCACCGTGAAGTGCTCTCCAGCTGGAGTCGGTCTCGGTCTCTCATTCATCTCATTCAACAGTTTACCAAATGCAATTAAGTGGACAAAGGCGAAAATACTTTTCAAGGGGCCATGTACTCACATCTTTTCACCCGATTATCCTCTCTCATCCGCAGAGGAGGCATTGCAAAAAAAGGATTCGGGTCTCAGGACCTTTTTCCTGCTGTTCATTTGCCACTTTTTAAGTTGATGTTTAATTTTCGTTTTGGGCTCGCTTCCGGCTGGCGGCATTTCTTTTCATTATTTCACAAAAAAACAAGCCCAGAGTCTAATATCCGTAGGACTTTGATTATCCCAAAAGCTGTCAAGCCGGGGATATGCTATAATTGTGTGAGGAGGGATAATCAGGTAGAGGATTATGAAGATTTATATTTTTATACATTTTTTATATATTTATATAAACCAGAAAAGTCAAATTTAAATAAATGTACAAGTTTGGTAACACTTCTTACAAAGCAAATAAGTTACGCAACACTGTTTATAAGAGAACACGTTATGCAACCCTGTATTTACCTTTTGAAAAAGGCCATAAAACAAAAGCTAATGGCTCTGGTAACTGACAAATAGGAAGACCAAAATTGAGTTAAGAAGCCAGCTAAAAACAAGAACGAAGCTTATATGGCCATTGGCTGTCGTTGTTGGCCAACAGCCTGTCCTGGCAAGGCCCTCAGTTTGATAATGGGCTTCCGGTCCTAAGTGCTTTAAACTGGACAGCAGACAGGAGACAGGCAACTCCCCCTCCCCTGCTGAGGTGCCACAAAGCAACCATAATTGCATCAACGCGGCCACAGCAACTAGCTCCGATCGGAAGTCCAAAGCCATTTCTTGGTCTTTTCTTTAAGGATTTGCTAATAAATAGGCAAAAAATGTTCCTTCTATATCTTTTATTTAGCTACTAAATGGTAGGGCTTCCTAATATTTTCTGTCCTAAAAGTAGGATACTCCCCAAATCTGGATCAACAATTGGGGCCAGTTGTCGCCTGCTCGCATGGCATGACAAACAAGACCAGGTGACGCAGCAGCAGGTCCTTAATTAACCTGCCCAGCGTTGGCCCTGCACCATGCAAGCACGCACTTCCGGGGGGGAGGTGGGTGGTGCCTGTGTTGGTTGGTGGACTAATTCCGTAATCAAGCGCCGCCAGCCTTCCATGCAGGGCCTGCATTTCCGCTTTTGATTAGCCATCTGGCCGAGATTCGTAACGGAAAAACTACGGTTCTTTGCGTGTGCTTTTAATTGCGCTTTGCAACACTGTCTGACAAGTGATAAGCAGGGCGGGGAAATCAAGGAAAATTTGTGGAAACGCAAGAGGACTGATTTACATGCTTTATGGAAATCTGCTGTTTAATTTGCTAAAATTAACCTTTTTCCAGTACTGGTGACATGTGAGAAAATAACTTAGGCAACACTGTTTATGAGAGAATAAGTTAGTTTTGGAATCTTGGTTTATATAAAACTCTAAAAACAAAACTAAAAGCCCCAAATAAAATTAATGAATGCAATTATTATGTATTATTAATAATTATTCCTTGAAATAAATTAAATACACCTTTCAAAATATTTTTAAAAATGTTTTAAACTTAAAAAAATTCCTTTAAAACACTCACCGAAATCGAATGCTCTCTCCAGGATGACCGAATGCCGGGCCTGTGTGCGCTCCTGCCGCTCCTGCAGGCTCTTGTTCTTGGCCGCCGCCGTGGTGCTGGGCGAGGAGGATCTCGCCTCGTCGCTGGACGTGGTGGTCGATGCTGAAGGTAAGATCTTGATGGGTTTGGATGGCTTCGTTGGCTTTATGGGCGGTGGAGCATAGCCATATACATAGCCTTGTAACTTGATCACACCGCAATTGTCCTCGCCATCGGGTCCCAAGCGCATTTGTTTCTCCCTCAGCCGCTCGCAGTCACAGACAAGGGTCACATGCTTCTGGCCGGGATCGGCCTGTGAGGGCTGCGTAGGCTGGGAGAATGCCTCCTGGTGGAGGCAGCAGTACTTGATGTGCTTGCAGAGCTGCGTGCTGGAGCCTGATTTCATTTTCTGGCCATGATTTTGATTGGAATTTTGACACTGGCTTAAGTCCAGACCGCTTCCGTTGCTAGGACCCGGATCCGGACCCATTCCGGTGGCATTCAAGCCATTGGTGCTGAAGCTCAGGGAGGCCCGGGAGCGACGCAGCGAGCTGGGACGACTCCCTATGTTGGCGGAGACCAAGTCAGCGCCGCTGCCGCCACTGCCACTCCGGCTGCGCGACTGATAGACCGACATGTTGTGCTGGAGGGAGAGGAGAGAGGAGTTCCAAGTTCCCCCAAAAAGGATACACCTGCTCAAGGGCACACTCACCTGTTGTTGGCCTTGCGGCAGCTGCTGCTGCTGCTGTTGGGGGGGATGGTAGTGGTGGCGGCCAGGACGGCCGGAGCTGTCTCCCCCGCTGTGGCTCCGCATGCTGCCGCCGTAGCGCTGACGCTGGACGGGCACGGGGCTGTTCTGGCGGGGAATTACCTGCGAATGATGGGGGGATTTTTGGGGGTTACTAACAGTAGTAGCAATTAAAGGAAAGGAATTCGAGGGCCTGAGGGTTTGAATGGGGTTCAAGGATCCGGACAGGGACTACCTTATCCTCCAGGAGATTGGCAAATAGCCCCATATGATCCTCGTCTTCGTTCATCATAGCAAAGAAGTTTTTAAATGTGTCCGGAAACGAGGCCGGAAACTGGCCACGTGCCTCTAGTTTGGTATCCATTTTCTTTGCTTTTTTTCTTCTTTTTTTATATTTTTATTTTCTTTTATTATTTTATCTTGTCTTTTTTCTTTTTTTCTTCTCTATTCTTCTCTTTCTTTTCTTTTGCTTTTTTATTTGTATGAAAAAATCTTTGATTTTGGATTTTTTGTTTTTTCAAAATATTTTTTTTTGGTCCGTCGTCGAATGCAACCGCAGACCAAGTAACATGCAAGGAGAGAACACGCATCGAGGTTAGAATGGGACAGCGAAAGCGAAAGCGATGAATAATGAACTAAAGAGAGCGAAAAACAAAGGAATTTAAATATTACTTATTAGAATTATAATTAAATTATAAATAAATTAAAAATTAATTGTAAATAAAAGCTTTATCTTAGTCTGTCCGATTTGTAAAGTTATATTTGTGATCATTGGTCCTGTGATAGTACTTATCGATAATCTATAATTATAACTAATTCCCTTTGTTTATAAATTCATATATAATTAAATATATTTGTAGTATCGATTTTAATCGATTATAATCGGTTTACTTCTGGAATTTTATAGAAAAAAATCGATTCACTGAAAATCGATTTATTTCCAGCTCTACTGTGACAGCCTACAATCGATAGTTTATAATTATAATCACCCTACAATTGTTAGTCTTATTTTTAATAAACATTCCCTATATTTTAAATAAGACCCACACCTTTTCATATATGTATATATTTATATATATATATACACCCTAAAAAGTCTTTTAAGCTTTCTAATCCCATTTAAATTTATTCATTCATATTTTCCGTATCAAAAATCGGATCTCTCTCTGGCTGCGATTAGGATTAAGGCCCCAATACCCGGGTTTTCTTTGGTTGTTCAACTTTAATTGAAAGCGAACTTCTGTGAAAGGCTCGTAAGCTTCAGAGCAAAAATTTCAATGGGCGGGGGTGCCCCCAATGTAAACTGCGACCCGCCAAATACTTAGCATACTTTCCGGCACCCCTTCGGCAGGCTTCCTCCCTCTTCCGCCGGTATTCCGCTGCTTTTCCGCATTTTCCCTGAGCCTTTTCCAAGCGGCTAAATTTGAAAAGTTATCAGACCGCCGCCGTCGTGAAAAACTGATGTTGAAGTTGCTGATGGAGATGAAGAGGAGGAGTAGCTGAGAGGCCGCTTCCGTTGTAGGTGTCACTCTAATGTTACGTATACGCCCCGTAATATATATATAAAAATAAATATATATGTATGTATGTATACCGAGAAAACATGGGACAAAATGTTGGAGGGTAAAAAGTTATTTTAATGGCGGTTTCCTCGGACTGGACACCCTCGGCTTAAACTTTTATGCACTGAAAATGGAGCCGGAGCCCCCCATTGGGCATGTAAATGAGGTGCCGGCAAAAAAAAACAACACACAAAAAAAATGTAGACATAAATGTATATATATAAAAACACTAAAGAAAATACAACTGCAAATAGGAAATTGCAATATTTACTTCTCAATCAAAAACTCAATAAAAAATCTCATTTTTAAACTGGGAAATTGTCTAAAGAAATTCGATATTTATTTAGAATAAACCCTGAAGCTATGGTTAACCAATTTTACGTACTAAGAAAATCACTAATTCCAGAAATTCTTAATTCCACAAAAGTCTCTAGAAATCCACAAAAACCGATAGTAAAATCTGGAATTCTGTGAAATAATAAAATCCATAAGGGGAATATTGTTGGCTTAACAAAAACAAGCCAAATTCGGTGCGCTTTTGTGACTCAACAAGTGGCTTTGGTTTCAGCTAAAGGCGTGGCTTTCCACTGGCAGGGTGCAGTCTGGAGTCTAGACCCAGATCCTATTCCACGAAGAGGTCAACAGTCAGCCGTCAATTAATTGCAGCGCAACAAATTAGCAGCACTTCAACCCACAGAGTACACACTGTAAGAAATTGCAAGGTAAAAATGTGAAATGAACTTAAGAACAAGAAAGAAATTGGAGATAAAGTTTCGAAATAACTAAAGTTTATCAAAAACACGACTATAGAAAGTATAGAAAGCCTACAATATTTTATTTAAAAGAACCATCTTTGCCCCACTTTTGTACAAAAGTTTTTGAACAAATTTTAATACATTTCTTTCCTTTTAAAACCCGTAATAAGGTCATTAAATTGGCTAATTGCTCAGCCCACTCTGGGAGGCGTCAGCGGAAGTGCATCCATGAGCCAACACATTTTGCATTTTGTCGGCAAAAGTTAGCCCCTTTTCGGCCTCAACCATGTCAAGTGGCAGTCCAAGCCCAAAAACCCAAACTCTGGCTCTAGCGTTGGGCTTTTTAAAACAGTTGCTGCTACTTTGTGTGGGCGAGCGTGTGCGTGTGTACACACAGAGAAAACACAAGTAGGTCTAATCACAAAAAACACGCGGATATGTAATTACGCAGCATCAGCTTCAGAATGCTCGGAGGAAAGTGGAAAAGTCGGTGATTAATGGGTTAATTGATTCGGGGATTTCCATTTGCCAAAGACACGGAACGGAACCATTATCTTTTTTATCGATTTAAAATCGATTTTTCCTTCATTTATTATTCAACTTTATCCAAGACTTTGTATATTTGTTTTGTAAACTTTGAATAAAGTATAAATATAAACAATTACTTTGCTATCGATATAAATCGATTTTTTCAGCAAGAAAATCGAAAACTTAAATTCTCCTACTCTCAGATTAAAGATTTGTATATATTTTACACAAAAACTAGAACAATGATTATAAACAATATACTTTTCCCTTGATATTTATCGATTTAAAATCGATTTAATTGAAAACTTAAACGACTTTTCTTTTCTTAATTAAAATAAAATATTTATTTTCCCCTATAAACGAGGACTCTGTCATTTGTCACTGTACAAAATTCCCGTAATAAGGGGATTGCCTGAGGGCTTTTCTGCTAAGCGTTTGAGGCGTTTAGTGCCCTCGGCTAGCTGACGGTACGGAAACAGGGACAGGCGTTGTACAGTTTCAAAAAAAATATACATAGACACATGCTATATGTTTGTGTGTGTGAGGATACCTTGGATCCTGGTACCCAGCAGCTCCCTGACCCACAATCCACACAGACCTGATGTGTGGCCCTTTTAATTAGCAACCCAAATGTACACATACTACATAACATTTATGCAAATTGTAAAGATGCCGAGGCTGGCGAGCCGTGAAGCATATTATTCTTTACATTCTGGCTTATTCAGAGGTATTTATATTTAATTAACGAGTTCTCGGAGGCAGTTTCGGTCTCAGTTTCGGTAAGTTGCTTATGAGGAGTGTCATTTGTGAAGAGGCAAGCAGCCTCAGCTTAAGGTGAAGTAGCATTTGCATTCAGAGGCTCTAAAATAATGGAAGGTTGCCAGGTAATCCAGGGTCAATGCAGCTCAAAACTGAGGCGAAGGAAATCGTGTGGTTACCTGTAAATGCCAAGCTAAAATAAATCCCAGCAAACTCACATTAAATGAGCTTAAACAGCATTAAATCAAAAGCAATTACCAGCTAAGGCCACAGTGCGTAAGAGTGATGCTAACTATGGCAGGCATCGCATCTTTGATTTTATTTACATTTATTTGTTAAAATCCATACCCAAATCCTTTTAAATCCCACAAAATATAGCACAATAGTTCGTTGACTTCGAATGCAGCTGCTCAAATATTCATTTCCTTAAATAATTTCAGGGTTTGTCAATCAATTTTACAGCAACAAGATTTTTTTTTCCTTTATTTTTTGGAATTCTGACTTGCCAAGCCACTTGAAAGCGGTGTGTGTGTGCATAACACTTGTTTAATTTTACCTTAAATTTTACTTGTGTTTTTTTTCCTTAGCTTTAGGTAATAAAAATATATGACTATATTTTTAGGCTGGTTTTTTGTGGCTTCCGCAGGGCCGCACTTGACTTTCAGGGCGGACCTAACCCTTCCCCCACCCGAAAAAACTTGCCATTTCCCGGGCATTTTTCCGCTGATTGTTTGCATAGGCCGCGACACTGTGTGTGTTTGCAAATATCCCGATAGATCCCCGACTTGGGGCTGATAATTTATGCCGCTGCTGACTGACCCAAAATCGAGAGAAAACTTCAACGAGTGGGGCTGGGGCGAGGGCGGGTGAACTGAAGTGGCACTCGAACGTTGGACATTGGACAAACGTTGAACGTTGCGCTGGGCAACAAACTAACACAAAAACTGGCCAAAAGGAGCCAAGAAATAAATAAAAAGGCGAATGAAATTGGATTTGCACAACTACAACACATGTTTAAGGGCGACGGCGGCGGAATGAAAATGAAAATGAATGAATGGGCCAAGGGAAACGGACAGGAGAGCCTTATAAATGTTTAAGCAACAAAAAAAAAACCCTGAATCCGTTCCGCCCTCCAAGAAAAAAAAAACCGAGAAAAATTATGGACAAGAAATAGAAAACACAGAAAAGGAGCCAGCAAGCGCACTCCCTTTTTTCCAAAGAAGCAACGAGAAAAGTTCTACACAAAGAAAGTCCAGAAAATGTAGACTAGAAATCAAGAAAATTAAATTTTCCTTTTAATCTTTTTAAATCGTTGATGGTTAAAAAAAAAACGTAGGGATTAAAAATATGTCAATTAATTGAAAAGGATTCGTTTTAAATTTAATTTCTTTAAATATATATTCAAATTTATTTTAATTTGTATTTCTTTTAATATATATATATATATATTTTTATATTATTATTTATATATAAAAAATATGAAAAGATTTCATAAATTTCAGAGCAACTGCCGCCAAGTGTATTCAATTTTTTCCCCAAGTGTTTTCTTGCCCCGAGTTTATTCTTTTCACATTTGCTCTGCCGAATGAGCAAAAGGACGGAGTGGCATGAGGTTAAAGGATGTGGCCAAGTGGAAAGTGGAGGCTGGAGGCTGGAGGCTGGGGGCTACTGCTGTGTGTTGTCCTGGGCGGCCACTTGCGGCATGTTGATCTAGCTGTTAAGGCGTTTGTAATGACAGGGATAAAGTTTTATGACAACAGCCGCCGGTCCGAAACTTTGACTTTCACCTTCTTTCACTCAAGTCCCCCAACAGCCGCACACACATAGTTTGATTCGAAGCTCAAATGGGTTGGCAGTTAAGCCAAAAGGATAATTAAGGCAACAAAAAAATAAATAAATTGATAAATTTCCCTACAAAAACATCGGATTGAGCGACAACGATAGCAACGAGAAATCTGGATAATTGATTCAAAGCTGAAATGCAGTTTTAAATTGAATTTCCACCTTTGGTAATGTCAACACCGGCCACGTTTTAATATCTGCCAAGCATGATGTTGACTTTGGCCTCAAAGGCTTTCCTACTAGCTGCATCTGGATTTTTAGAGGAAGCATTCAGTAAACAAGATATATTGCGCTTTAGCGGAATTTGAAAAGAGAGTTTACCTCATAGCCCCGGTTTTGTTAGATAAGAAAGGAGACAGGAAGGCTTTTAATATCGAAAAAAAGCTTAACTTAAGGAAGTACATTTTTGTAATGCTTCTTTAATTTATTTTTTAAGGTTTCATTAATTCATTAGCTCAAGTATTTATAATAATTGACAGTAAGAAGATTTTATGTTTTAAAAATTAAATTAAAAACTCCACAAATAATTAAGGAACCTTTTCAGGGAGTCTTGAGGTAGCCAGAGAATTACTTTAACTCTATTAATTATTATTTATTATATTAAATTATTATATCCAAATGAACAACTTCCATTAAAGAGCTTGTCAAATTCTGTTTTTCCTTTTTAAAAAAATCCCTAAATTACCTGGTAAAGATAGGAAAAACAAAAATTAAAATAGAATCCAAAGAAATTCAATAAATTCCAGAGCATTTATAATTTTTATAAATCGATAGTTTGCAAAGTGCTTTTCCCGATGACGTTGAAATTGTTCACTACGAAACGTCATTGTAAATTGGCAAATGGTATAATGATGCCGGAAGTATCCACTCGGATTTATATATTTATTTATTGATGCTTCCTTCCGTTTGATTGCCAGCTTATTGGCTTCCGGCTGGCCCACTGCCCTCCGTCCCCACAATGCATATTCTGCTGACAGGTCCGGTAGTGGGTCAGAGGCCAGGAGTAGTTCGAAGTTCGTTTGTAGTTGGAATAAAAATTGATAGATTCCCAGCGGCTACACCACTTTCAGCCGGACACGAACGGGCTTCATCCGGTTCTGGAAGGGAGTGGGGGGAGGAGGGGAGTTGTCATAGCCATAGTCCCTGCGGTTGATGGCCTTTTGTGAATAAATATATATGTATATTTTCGATTTAAGCTATTTAAGTTTATCTGGAACCTTTCAACTTTTTTCAGCTACGATAAGGATTGCTGACTAAGCTTAAAGATTTTCCATAAAAAATATATTTTACTGTACTTTTCCTTATAATTCCCAATCATTTTTGGTTGATTATTCGATAAATTCTTTAATTAACACTTTATAAGTAATACCTTTTATTTTAACATATAACTTACCTAAAACATCTATAAGAATCACAATTTTGTATTATAATTCTCAACCAGTTCTGACTAAACCTTGTGTTTAGGTTCTTAACCTTCTTCTTTTAATTTCTACTAAAATAAAACCCCTCAGACTTGAAGGAGAACTTTCCCCCTTTTAAGCAACGTGCAGCCACTCGATCCCCCCCATGCTTCAGCCCTTGGCCCCACCTCCCGGACAGCATCCAATTCTAATTAATCAATCGCTAATTGGTGCCCATTGCCAATATTAATTGATTCCACTACCAGACACTTTGCCCTGGCTGGGGCGCATTAAGATGCCTCTAATTGTAATTGGACACATGCATAAGGAGCCGCTGCCTTCAGGATACAAGATACAGGATACGAAAGCGGGAAAACTCCGAACTGGGAGGGAGAATAGTTTGCTGGCTTCAGGGTCGTTTAATTGGGTGGCAGTTGCTCTCAACTGAGTAGCTTTCATAAAAAATAAACGTCTTGGGGTTTCAGTTCATAAAATGTTTGCAGAAGAGTTTTATATAATAGAGAATCTTCTCTGAAGACTTTAAAATATTTTAAGGAAATTGCAAGCCTTGACCTTGCTGCTTTTTGTTCAATAGCCTGGAAATCTGCAGTTTTCGCTGATAAATAGCTTACACACAAAAGGGATGGTTCCTCACACGAATTGAACTGTGCACAAAATCGAAAGGGAATCACAGACTGCAAGGGATAATACTCCTTCCGCATTGAATAATCCGAATCAAAGAAGAACAATGAGAATGCGACAGTGTTGATTGCAAAATATATGTGCATATATACATATATTCCCACCCAGTCGTCAGGGAAAAGGGAAAAAGCTGTGGGCTGTGGGCCATGGGTGTGTGTAATCAGTTGTCGGGCGTCGGGCATCGTCTGTCAGGGCATTGGCGCCCAAGCAGGGCCTAAAGCCAAGCTGTCAGCCGGAGGGCTTCATCACTGTCAACTCGAACTGTGTGAATCATTATCGCTATGTGTTTAGTTTTTTCTTTTTATTTTCATTTCGCGTTATTTAAAGCATCCAAACATAGGCAAAAAGGCACAGCTTGGTTTTCTATTTTATTAATTTAATTTAATTTTTTTTTATTTTATGGAAAATCATAGAAATTCATATTTGAAATTTAAATATTCAATTTTATTTAATAATTTTATTATAAGTGCAATCGGGGCATATCTAATCTTGTCCAGACTGTTATACTGTTATAATACTGTTTCATTTTGCGTTATTTTAAAGCGAGGCACAGCTTTATATTCTTATTATTTATTTTATTGAAAATCTAAGAAGTTTCTATTCGAATAATAAATATCAAAAATTTTATTTTTAGCGCAATCAGGTCATTTCTAAACCTCTCAGTACTGTTATACTGTTATAATACTGGTACAGAATAGTAAATAAGAAAAAAGAGCAAGTCCTTTCTACTCTCTAATTGAAGCTTAACTCAAATACAGGTTTTAAGTTTCAGTTTGCCCTTTTTTTTTTGCTTTCTCATGCCCATTTCGGAAGCTTAAAATATTTTTAATTAAAATTAATTTCACATAATAAAGAGCCAGCCAGCCAACCAGTTGAAGTGGCAACTGCAACGGGATTTGGCCAGAAATGGGGCCGAGGCACGGGGGCAGCCGGAAGCATTTCAAGCGACTGTCAGGCTGGCGTGCCACTTCATTTGTACTATTTGCACCAGCAGAACCCCCCAGAGACCCCCCAGAATCCCAACACCAGCGTGCAATTCCTACTTCGTAGCACTTGTGCGATGGCATTTAAATACCAGCAACATCAGCCACGTTGCACTTTAGCGACGACTATGGCTAGGGCTACGTCTCCGGCTTTGGCACTGGCTCCGGCTCCGGCTCCGACTTCGGCTACGGCAACGGCTCACGGCAGTCCACGTTACCGGAGCTTACTTTTATTGCACGCAACAATTTCGTGCACATTTTTATCCCTCCATGCACTCAAAAAAATATGTAAGCCTTAAGTTCTAGGAAAAAATAAATTATTAAACATAAATGAGTCTAGTTTTGATGGGAAACTTTTCCTAAAAAAATTATTTTATAGAATTACCAAGCCAAAAAAATTATTTAAAAAATATATTTCCCAGACTTCAAAGAAGTTTGAGCTATAATAATGATTAAATAATTCCTTAAACTAACTTTTTCAAGTGTAAAAGTTGTGGGTGGATGAAGAACGCTTCCGGGGCTGGGAATGCTTCGCTTTCTGTGGGAAACAACGTATTGTGTCCGCCATAAGCGACCCCAATTGCATTGCCACGGAGCAACCAAGGATGCGGCAGATTGGAAGGACTGTCTTCCTGGGTGGAGGGACAATGACACCTGAATCCCAAGTATCCAAGAAACCGACCAACCTTATAGGCACGTATTAATCTCATGAAGAAATGTGGCAGTGAAAAACCCAACAAGTTCAACTCAAAACTAATGGGATTCTGAATAAAAGCCTAATTTAAATTAGGCCACTGAACAGCAGATTGACGTAAATGGAAGTTAACATCCATTATTATTATCATTTTCTTTTTTTTATTTGGTTTATTATTCAGCATGACAGATATTAAACATTACTTTTGCATTTGCCTGTTTTTCATTCACTGCCTGCCAAAATTTCGATCATTAATCACCATTAAACTAGACCAGAGCGACGCCTACAGCATTTGCCATTACACAGTGACGGCCAGTCTTGAAGGTCCCTAGGAGCATAGGACATTTTGCGTTCTTCATTTGACATTATACACTGTAACGCTTTACTGGTCATCATTTTGACTGGCTGTCTTTTCATTTGTCATTGGCTTATCTTGGCCAAAACATATTTCCGCACTTACTTTGGACTTTGGTGTAGTGACATTTGCAAAACCGATACCGAAAACCCTTATTGTTATGACTTTCCTGATGTTCCAAAATGTTGCAAAATGCATTGACAGGCTGGGCCTATGCATGCTGTGCAATTTGTCAATTACAATTTGCAGATTGCCCGCAAAAGTGTTGAGATACGTAGATGGTAAATGTCAAGGCTTCTGTTCCCAAGAATTACATATTACATTGTGACCTTTGGCAAATGTTAATCCAATTATTTTCCATTCATAATGCGTTGATAAGCATCAAATTAGAGACGCATTATTAGGATATTCTTGGATCGATAATTTTTCGGTTGAAATAAGTAACTAACTTGGTAGGGTTCCACAAAAAGAATCGTCATAAACAAATATTGAGAGATATGTATGTATATGTGTAAAATAAATTTAGAATGCAGATTTAATAACCTTAAACAAAACAAAAATTCAAAACAGCTTTCCGAATTGATGAATTAATGAATTTTCAGTTTATCAATTCGAACAACTTTTCCGAGTTTGTTGGCTTGGACTAAAGTCCTAAAACTTTACATAAATATTATTTAAAAACACACAAACGTTTCAGAATGCATCTAATATTCCACCCTTACTATGGCAGCTTTGTGTATAAATTGTATAATAGTCTTAGCTTGGACTTACCCGCATTGGAGGACACTGCAGGCACCGCAAATTTGGCTGGTATACATCGATGATTCAATCCTTCCAATGCCGGGATTTACTCCATCGATTGTACAGATTCTTGGTGCTTTTTCACTATTATATACACTATTGCACATTCCCTGGAAGACAGCAATTTTCCGGAGGTCCATCCAAATGGGTTGAGGATGCACAGGTCTGAGGAAAACTCAAGGGGATGCGCACACATATTGCGATTCATCGATGATAAACTCTCTTTCGATTGCAGCGTTTCTTGCTGATTTTGCACTATTATTATTATAACTGGCACAATTCCATCGAAACGGAACTTTCGCGGATCATCCCGAGCGGTTGGGAAGCACACGTCACAGGTGTTACTCGAGGGAAGGCGAGCTCACATGTTACTCGGGGGGAGGGGTGCGCACTGACTGAGGGTGCGGCGACAGAGGGGCCTCTATTTATAGGTGGCTAGAGAGAGAGAGGCAGATCGAGAGGGAGAGAGAGAGAGAGCGAGGTATATTGAGTGGGAGAAAGATGTAGATGAGTGAGCTAAGATGAGCTGATGCACTGATATGTGCAATGAGTAAAAATAATGAATGAAAGTATTGGCTTAGCCTACAACAATAACAACCATATTTGTACAACAATATAGTTTTAAAACAACAACAACAGTCTTTCTTCTCAGTCCCCGAAAATATTCGAGCAAATTGTCCATTGAGTTATTTTAATCGCTATTCCTAAGGAGGCATTGAGTCAAAGAGTTATGGTAATCGTTGTTCTCATGCTCTCTTAAATGGTCCGTCTCTCCATTTCTAACATCTTTCGAACACAGAGAGGGAGAGCTCAGATGAGCTGATCTGTGGCGAAGGGTTAAAACAATGAGTGAAAGTATTGGCATTGAGTGATTATAATAGTTTGCACTTAAGTAAATCCTCTCTCTGCTGCTTCTGTTCGCCTGGTGCTTGAAACCGAGCAGTCGATGGATTTGTACTGAAATTGTCTAATTTGAAACCTCGATTTTGCCTATAACAACAACAAAACTGTTGTACAACAACCATACTTTGACAAAAACAACATTGTAAATCTATAATTTGAGCTATTTATTCAGAGGTTATAAAAGAAAAAACCATCATTAAAATTCATGAATTGCTGGGTTTCAAAGACCAGAAGAATAGAAGCAGCAGAGAGAGGATTTACATTAGAGCAAAGGAGTTTTTCACTCAATGACGTCATCGCTCAGATCAATGTATGAACTCAAACCATTGATATCGCTTAGCCCATATTCGTTCTCCTGCGCTTTGCTCGCCAGTTACGGTCTTCGGCGATTTGGAGAGCCAAAATGAGTGCAAACCATTATTTTCACTCAATGCCAACATTTTCACTCATCGCACAGATCAGCTCATCTAGCTCTCGTGTTGTTGTTAAAACTATGTTGTTGTAAAAATATTTTTGTTATTGTTGTAGGCAAAGCCAAGGCTAGACATTTATTTTTACTTATTGCACTCAATATACCTCGCTCTCTCTCTCTCTCCCTCTCGATCTGCCTCTCTCTCTCTAGCTACCTATAAATAGAGGCCCCTCTGCCCGCACCCTCAGTCAGTGCGCACCCCTCCCCCCGAGTAACATCTGTGACGTGTGCTTCCCAACCGCTCGGGATGATCCGCGAAAGTTCCGTTTCGATGGAATTGTGCCAGTTATAATAATAATAGTGCAAAATCAGCAAGAAACGCTGCAATCGAAAGAGAGTTCATCATCGATGAATCTCAATATGTGTGCGCACTGCGCATCCCCTTGAGTTTTCCTCAGACCTGTGCATCCTCAACCCATTTGGATTGACCTCCGGAAAATTGCTGTCTTCCAGGGAATGTACAAGTTATTATTATAATAGTGAAAAAGCACCAAGAATCCCTGCAATCAAAAAAATAATCAACGATGTCTCTCAGCCAAGTCTGCAGTGCGGCGATGAAAGGGAATTGAAAAACTGTATTGTAATGCAGGTAAGTCCAAGCCAAGACTATTATCCTATATATATAAAGCTGCCGTAAAAGCGATCATGAAACTCATTCCAGTAGAATTAATGTGGGCTCTATTTTTCTATTGAAATGCGCACTTAATGGTAAATATTTTAGTTTAAACCTTGAAATGGTTGAGGGTATACTCCAATTGCAAACTGCTAGGGTATTATAAACTTCGGCGTGCCGAAGTTAGCTTCCTTTATTGTTTTGTTTTAAATCCATTAAAAAAAGCCTCGACAAACTATCAGCTGAAGTTGTTAAATAATAATAATAATGGAACAATATAATAATAACAGTAATACTTTTATTTATAACAACCACAGTGCGTATACGCAATGCAATTTATTAAACACCCGTCGACCAGCAAACTTAATTCCCTTCAGAGACTTTTTTTTACCCAGACTTTAAGCACTAAACCAGCCGACAGCCGACAATAGGTACTCCCTCAGCTGGGAGAAAGTAACTTTAATTATTGATTTTTATTTGGGCTCCGGGACAAGACGGTTCCAGTATGTTCAGTATGATGTATCTCTCCCTCCCCCCGCCCCATTTCTCGCTCTGTGTGTGTGTGCGACACATTTTTATTGTAGTTGCTGCTGCTGCTTTACCTTAATTACGTTAAATCGATATTGTGTTAGGTTAGAGATGAAGCTGCAAATGGAGTACAATGTGGAGGAGAGCTTAGCTCTCAAAAGAAGAGAAAGCAGAGGTTGCCATTAATTCATGGAGCGAATGATGGCCCCGCAGGTGCCACCACCGCAGGTAATCCATATATACAATATAATTCAGAGGGGCGAGCCACAAACAAAATGTTCTTGTTGATTAGTTTAAATGCGAGGGAGGGACTTTCGTAAATAGACTTGGGGGTTATTTTGGGTGATTAAAGAAAGCTAGTGTTACCAGTGTTGGTCAGTGATCATAAACCAGTTGAGAATTATAGAGGCACAGAGAGGGATTTGCCAACTTTTATTTATTTAACACAAGAAAATTGATACTAAAAGTATTTGTGATTTTCTTTAATATATATATATATTTAATAAATATTAAATAAATAAAATCCCTTAATTTTTAAATATTATAAAATAAACAATTCCTAATGGAAACTATATATTTCAATGTTTCTACGAACTCTTAAAGAACGAACCTCTAAAGAAATATATAGATATTCTAGAATCCTTTCTTTTCGCTTCATTAGAGATTTCGTTTCAGTTTTTTTTACACATTTTTCCCTAACAGCTTTTCCGCTTCACTGCGATGCACACCCACACACACATGGCTGTCAATTGAAATTGCACACACGAAAATGATTATATGATTATTTGGTGTGACAATCAATTCGCGCTTACTTACACACTTTTACACAGGTGTATAAAATATAGCAAATATGATTTTAATTGACGTGCCAGTGATTCCCACCCGAGGCCTTTCTGATATCCGCTGACAGCTACCCACATTTTAATTAGGAAATATAAATTGCCCAGAAAATGCAGGTCAAATTTTAACCAATGGGTAAATATTCCTGTCTAGATTAATTTGCCAGGTGATTTCAAAAAATTAGACTGTAAATTACAATAATACATATAACCTTCCAAAAACTTGCCGAAAATTCACAAAAAAAAAAACAAAGAAAAACACCAAACACGTCGAAAACCCCCTAACTAAACCTGAAAAACCCGGATAAATACCGGTAAAATTCTCAAAAAACCTCCAAATACCTTACAAAGAAACCCGAAAAAACCCTTCTTAAAACTAGTCACAGCAGTGGGTGTGATTGAAATTCAACGGGGATCCTACCAGCAGTATTTATTTGGCTGAAACCCCATGGCCTTTTATGAGTCATTCTGATAAATTCGGGTCTTTTGTTGTTTTTTTTTTTTTTTGCTTGAGGCTTCAGAGCGTAATTAGTCGCACTGTGTACTCATATTTGCCTGAAGCAAATATTAGCCCCAGCTAAGAACGACACCAACTACCCACCCACTACTTCAACCCCCCAAAACAATGTCACCACTCACACCCACCTAACCCCTTAGTGCCAAGGAGGAGGAGAAGAACTCCAAGCCACTCCATTTTCCACTCTCCACGCTCCACTCTCCCTTCTCCCCTGGAGTTGCGTGAGTTTTCGGCAAAACGCAAAGTTCATGAAGTTCGGTGGAGGTGGAGGCGGAGAAGAAGGTTACATGTGTCACTTACCAACCCATTCTGATTTCTCGTGTTTCTGGCTAAGATGAAATGGCTCGACTGGCTGCTGAAAGATAAGTAATACATACTACACACAGACAACAAACTGAATGAAACTACACAATAAAAATAAAAGGAATCGGCTTTAGGTTTTAATAAATATTCTCAATTTAATTAAATTATATAAAAATATTTAAAAAATATTAGTAGTTCAATAAAATTATTAAAAAAAAAAACTAAAAATGGTAAATAATATTTCTTGCTTTAAAAAATGTGTATATATAATTTAAAGTAACAAACATTTAATAAACTACCCAACAAAAATACAGGGACTAGGTTTTAATAAATTTACTTTAAAAAATTATAAAAAAATTACATAAAAAAAGTATTCTTAATTGAAAAAAAATACATATAAAATTTATATTTTTTGATCCTTAAACTCAAGCGACTGCCTTAGAGCAATTTCTCGCATTAATTTACCCCCCTTTTTCGCACTCTGCATACACACACACACTTCAAGGAGGAGTAGAGCCCAAAGTCGAGTAGTGTGTAATATTGGGTAATGCAGCCTTGTCAACGCCCACCAAAGATAAGCGATGGAGAACAGACGCGCCGTCAGAGGCTGTGGACCGAGTCCGTCATAATTAGTTGGACAAAAGAACAGGCCGGCGAGATATATAGATATAGTCAAAGCTATAGTCATAGGGGGTTATGGATGGATGGTTGCTTGGTTGGCATTCCCGTGGATATATGTATATATTCGAACAAGTGGCTTTGTTGCCGAGCAATTCTCAAATGCGTGTTGATTGAGCCTATTAAGTATACGCCCGGTTGGCTCCCCCACAATTAATTATGGGAACAACAATGGCCCCCGCAATTCAACTCAGCTCAGCTCGCGGGCTTAATTTTATGATTGATTAATCCATAAATATTAGATCAATAACAGGAAGCAGCGGGTGGCAGCATGAAAAGTGGCGGAAATCTTTAAATTCGTATAGCATATTTTGCCGGGCAGTCGCAAGTCAATTTAAATGTCAATAAATATCCACGAGGGGAAGCTCCTCCTCCACCCAGAAAGGAGCATTCCCCGTCATTCGAGTGCATTGACTTCGACGCCTTAATGGCTTTTTGAGTCGTCGAGTCGAGTTGAATTTTTCTTGTTTTATTTTTTTTATATATACATATGTATATGTTGCAGCCGGCGCAAGGTGGAAAAGCGTGCTGGAAAATACATATATATACGTACATATATGGCAGGGGAGGTAGGGGGAGTTGGGGGTTGGAAAAACGCTCAACAACAGCACACATGAACGCGCTGGCATAGACAGGCGAATAACAATAAGCAAAACACACGCATCACAAAATTCTGTGCCAAAAGGGAGAGAGAGGGAGGGGCTGTTAAAGTCCAAAAAGGAAGCACAATGGCTGGCAAAATACACTCAGGAAAAGATATAGATATATTTAAAAAACAGCTTATATGGTTAAATTAAAGATTATTATTTTTTTAATGGAAAAACGTTAGGAATATATGCCTAAAAGTAAACGATATATAAACTGTGGCTGGCTTTCGGGAAAATATCTTAATAATCGAAATTATCGATATCTTCACAACAATAATATTAAAAATTATATTATTACAAAATATTTAATAATTTAATAATTGCTTTTTTATAAATAAATTATACATTTATAAAAAAAAAAATTAAAAGAAAATATTAAATGATCGTTGTCATTATGAATATTATTAAATATTTGAATATATCGATCATTTCGATTAATATGATATTTTTTTATTGATTATTTATTGATCAATATTTTAATGACTGGAAAATACTCTAAAAAAAATACAAGGAAAACACATCTCACATTTAACTTTTATTCAAAAATTATTATTTTAATAATTTCGATATTTTTAAGTTAAATTCGATTGAAAATGTCGGTAGCTCCCAGTTCACTCTCCTTGCAAAAGGATATTCAGCGCGGTATATTGAGCCTCTCGATATATCTACCCTATTAATATTTTCACTTACATTTCTTACAATTAAAACCTGTATAAATTTTGTTCTTGCCGTGTACTACTAGAGATAGAAAAAGAAAAATACCATAAACGTAAGACGAAATGCCTGAGCTATAATCCCTGACAGGGAGCGGGGCAAAATCTTTTTCGATCATTTTTCTCCAAATCAATTATTACACGAAAATTCCAATTTCGAAGATTCCCATGCCATGAACAACAACGTGAAATAAATAAATAAATCTCGCTCAAAAATTCCCTTTACGCGCTGTGATTGACAAACTGAATCCGCCTTTCTTCAACGCTTGACTTGGCTGTATATGGATTGGCCTATTAACCGGGCCAGCACACCGCGAGAGACCAGAGACGATAGAGAGAAACAGAGACAGAGAGAACGACAGCAGGTGTAAGCAGGTGAGAATCCGGTTTGTGGGTGGCCGGAGCACGGAGTATTTGTTATTGTGGCCGCCGCTAAGCAGCAGAAGGCCAAGTCAAATTGGCTCATTTATCTTATTTCACTTTGGCTCCGACTCTCTGGCTTTTATATGCATGTATTTCCAGGGAAGTATTTTGAGGCAAGGACTGCTCCTAATGACCCACCAACACACACACACACACACGGTGGAAGAGTGTGGCTTCAAGACGTGTCTGGTAATATAATATTAATGCTACTTTTAAGCTGCGGAATGAATATCTAGGACGTTCATCCAGAGACATGAATTTTTATAAATCAAAACTGAGTTAAAAGTCTTTGCAAAAAGAGTTTTTAAGGAAAAATCTAAAAATATATTATCAACAACATCTTTAAATAAACACTACCAAGCTTTTTAATTAATAACATACATATTATTGAAAACCCTGAACAAATTTTATCTCTTGTACATATTTTTATTTTTTTTATTGATTTAACCTTCAAATGCATACCCTTTGACCATATTTTTGTATTTAAAAAACCCAAAAAAAAATCCAGTTTGGCCTTCAAATCGCCAGACTTGTTCATGAACTTATACAGTGCGGACCATAAATATTTATACGCACAGACGCGACGACAGGATTTGACTGCCATTTGCACATTTTCTCAAAAAAAAAGAATGAAAAGAAACAAACAGATAAAAACAGAGAAAAAACCCAACAGTTTTTGGTAAAAAAGTTGCAAATGACATTTGTCTCTATCTCCCTGGGTGTGTGTTTGTGTGTGATATAGACACGATTTGAATGATTTTAAACGCATTAGCATATAAAATACATATGTTCGCATCGGCCTCCCCCCCTTTTTTTTTTTTTTTTTTGTTGTTCTGTCAAAACTTCTCTTCTCTTGGTTGACTTTTCATGGGAGCTTGGCGTTGGGATGGAATGAATTTTCCGACAGCAATTTTCAGCATAAACATTCTGGCAGACAGACAGTACATATGCACACACTGGCACACATATGCTGCTGAAGTTGAAACACAATTTATTTAAATACGCACACAAATGCACTGGAAAAAAGGATTGATTTTAGAAAAAAAAACTATAAAGCACCTTTTTCACAGAGAGTCATTGAAAAAAGAAATAACCAATTTCTTAGTCCTTTAACATATATCTGGACTAGAACCAGCTGAGAATTATAAGCGGAGCAACAGCAACCCGCATAAGTAGGCAATAAATAAATAAATCTCTTACAACTAACACCCCTCACAGGATGCAAAAGCGAAACCAAAAAACACAACAATTTCTTTTAGTTGCCTTTCCTGTAGCTCTGTTTATTTCTCGCCGAGAAGTATCCAATTCCTGGCATATGAAAATGCAGCCAGATGCATCTGCAGGCCACTTAAGTCTGAGTTGTTTATTGATTCACTTGGCCTTCTACTTCTTCCTTCATTTTGGCCAAGAGAAATTTGAATAACTTTTTCTACTTTTCTTTCTCTACTCGACTTTTATTTAATGCTTTTAGGGTCGATGAATCACACCTTAATCGAATCAGTTTTTCCCATTCAATTAGAATCGTTATCGTTATTGTTATCTCTCTCAGCCTTAATAAACTTCATTCAGATTGATCGTTTTATCGCATTTATGGTTGGATTTATCAACACTCCTGGACTTTATGAGACACATTCCAAGCAGACAAAAAAAAACAAAACAGATACCCGTTCACGTTTTATGACCCTGCAATGATTATATATCTATGCCCGATAGACTTGTGCCCGACCTCGCATTCCAG
Source organism: Drosophila bocki (assembly GCA_008042715.1). Lineage (NCBI taxonomy): Eukaryota > Metazoa > Arthropoda > Insecta > Diptera > Drosophilidae > Drosophila > Drosophila bocki. The sequence goes on from VNJY01005488.1 coordinate 32,693, forward strand.
CGAAATCATTCAATCCCCTTTGCTTGGCTTATTTTTCATGCGATTCACGATTCACTGGCCCCATTGATGCCACGCCGGAAAGCTCTCTGCAAAATTCACCAAGGAATTTTCTGGGAGTTTATACAAAAACCATCTCGATTTCGAGGAATTCCAAGTTAAACTAAGGCTATCCTCCTATTGTTTCAAAGTTTTATAAATCAATCAAATGTGTGTGAAGGTAATGTTTTTATATTTTATATATTATTTATTTTATATTTTTACATGTAACATATTCATTCTTTTACCGGTTTTAACTAGATTTTAAACATTTCTGAATAATATAAATAAGCTACATATTTTTTAGAATTTAAAACAATATATATATATATATTCAATCTATCAACAAGGTTAGCTTAAATGTCAAAAACTTATGACCGCCGTGGGGAAAAAAGGGACCAATTAGGCCATTTAACTTTTTCTTTCTTTTTATTTTTGGGAAACACAAAACAAAATGTTTCCACTTAAATCGCATAAAAGGGAAAAAGAGGAAACCAGCGGGATGAAAAAAAGGAGAACAAATAAGGAAATGTTAAAATAAAGAGTTGTTGTTTATATAAAAAAAGCAGAGGCGAAAAGTGAAAGCTTTAGCGCAACTGGACATCAGAACAGCAAAACCAACAACAGCAAGAGGTCCATAAACAAATAAAGCAAATATATATATATACCATATATATGTAACATATATATATATAACATATAAAACAATATGGGAAAACAACAATGGGTGGAGGAAGCAACGTCCCGCCAGAGCTTTAAAAATTTCACTTATAAATAATGGAAAACCAACAAACAAACAAACGGCAAACAAGCAAAATGGTTTTTGGGGGAACGGGAAATAAAACACAACACCGTCACGTAAATGGAGAAAAACATATAATAAAAATAAAATGCATCCAACACCATTTTTTCAGTGAATTAAAAATGAAAATCAAATTAAACTCAACTTGAAAATTAAACTGAAACGAAAAGCATATTGAAATAACACCAACGACAAAGTCTAGTGCTTACAAAAAAGAGAAAAAACAATATATAAGAATATATATAAGTCATTTTCATAGAGAATGTGGGTGATTAAATTCAGAATTTTGAATTCGTAACGATTAAAGTTGAGTTTTTTTTTATTTAAATTAAAAGCTAGTAAAAGTAACAAGACCCTCATTTCCAGGCTTTGCCTGCCATGTACAAGCTATTTCTTTCTATTTTAAGTAATCTCTCGTGTACAAACGATCTGGTATCCCTACTAAAATTTCTTTAAAAATACAATTACTTAGCTTCTTAAAACGATTCATGATGAATCGCCTGCGAAATGAATTCATTCATGAATTAGTTGCCAGCTCCAAAGATGTCAGCTTTGATTTTTATTAAGCAGAGCAGCGAACAGGGAAGCAACCAAAAATCCAGTGACAACGAACGGAAATCGCATCAGAGGATGGCGAAAAATTAAATTAACAGGCCAAGCAATTTCGACCATTCCCCCACCCCCCCAACGCCCACTTTCCCCCACCTTTTCCAGGCAAAGTCCTATCCATTTTTTCGTTTTTTTTTTTGCTTTCCTCCTGGCCATCAGCCATCAAATTATTTGTATATATTAGACAGTGGGGAGCAACAAAAGAAAATATGTGGAGCAAAACGCCAAAGGACATGGCCGGCATTTTTGATTTTGTTTACATTTGGCATTTTTCATATTTTTGTTTTGTCTTTTTTTTTCGTTCGCTTTACTCCTGGAGTTGTTTTCCTCCGCAGGGCAAAGGATGACAAAAAAAGGGAAGAACAAAAGTGTAGCATACATTTGAGGGGCGGCCAGGAATAAAGCCAGGATAAAGGAGTTGAAGGGGAGACAGTTTAGCACTATTAATTAAATAATATATATATGTGTAAGCTAAAGGGAATATTTATTAATATTTTATGAATATTTCTTGATGGAAATTTTCGAAATTTTATCTAAAACATTTCGAAATAGTTCCCAAACACCAATCAAAAACCAAAAGGCAACGAAAACAGCAATTTTGAGTCCCTGAAAAACAAACTTGCGACACACACACACTAGAAGAAAGCGTAAAAAGGGCGCTAAGGAAAACGCAGCAGGATGTGGGGGGTGAAAGACAAGGAAAGGAATGGCGAAAGGGGTGGCCATAAGGCAGATGTTACCCTCTTAGCAAATGCAAGGACACCGATGTCCTCGAGCTAAGTGTGTGTGTGTATGTGTGTGTGTCTTAAGCACGGAAAGAAAAATACAAAATGAAATCCGAACTAGGAATGTATTTCGAGAAGAAAATTGTGATATTATATATCGATAAAAATATTGCTCCAATTAGCAATAGCTTAATATATTTAAAATTTAAATATAGAAAAGTATTCAAGATATTGAAATAGTTAAATCAGAAATATATTATTTAATACATTTGTTTTTCCGGTTACATGGGTTCGATATGTTAAAATGGAACTGCGATATATTTCAAATATCCATTTATATATCGAAGCAGCATCGATATGCCGATATTAAGTATCATCCCCAAACTACATTTATCTCTTGATTTCTAGTACATATTTGAGACATGCTAAACTTTATTAAAAAGTTTCTTGAAGAGTTTTTAATTTATTAAAAGAGGTGCACAAATGGGACTCTAAAGACCATTTCCTAATGATTTTTTGAGAAGCACTCTATTTTCTTTCCCTCGTTTTTCCCCAGTAGGTCGAATAGTGTAAGGGGGGGAGGGCAAGAGGCCAAATCGTAGGCAAAGGCAAAGACGTGAGTTGTCTGAGCTTCTGTCTGGCACAATCAAAACAAGGAGCCTTCAGCCGGGGCAACGCAAGTCTAATTAACTGCCAGATACACAAGGACACTCACTCTCCAAGCCGCAAAAAAGTCGCAAAAGCAAGAGAGAGGTGAGAGATGTGTGAGGCTGTGAGGTGGTTAGGTGATGAGACCTTTGTCATTGGACCAAAAACCTTCTTGAGTCTGCTTTTTAATCCGCAAATTAAATCGAAACCTCCAAGATTTAAACAGAAAATAAATAAATACAACAAAAAATAGTATCTTTTAGTGCCTCTAACTGAGTTCCACTCAGCTGTAACTGTGTGTGTGTCCGTGCGTCTTTATCTGCTGTCTGTGTCTGTGTTGGTGTCGGTGTCCTGTCTGTGTGCCTTCGTCCTTGTGCGTACTCAACATTAATTGTAATCGCAATAGAGAGCAATTGTAATGGCAAATGACATAAGTAAGGGGCCACAGCGATGATACTGACAGCGAGAACGATAATTTGGTAACGATAACAATATAATGATAGCGGTAACATAACGGAAACTTAAACCGAAACAACAAAAGCAACAACAGCAATGGCCAGAGCCAACAACTTAATCAAATTGAATCTGTAATCAAATTGTTTAAGTTAATATTTATGTTCTCACCTGCTATATCTTGAGTTCTTTTTTGCGAATCATATTGCGGATCCTTTGCAAGACCAAGGATCGTCAGGGATCTTCAACATTCTACGGGTTCCAGTAGCACCCTAGATTCCAGGTCATTGTCTTCACTTTTGGTTCGGTGCGGAATTTAGGTGGGATCCTTTCCGATTATTTCAGTTTCTTCCCAGTTGATAAGGATTTTGGGTGTCTTTAAATTTGGGTTTTTAGTTTATAGTTTTATGTTGCAAGTCTCTAGTTCAAAGTTTGTAATTTCAGTTGTTTAGTTCTTGGTTTTAATCTTCACTTTTTGCTTTTAGATTTCAGATTCAGATCTTATTTTCGATTTGTGTTTGTTTTTGATTCTTTTTCAAATATTTTTTCAATTTGTTTGAATTTTTTGTTTGTTAAATTATTTATTTATTATTTATACACGTTTAAAGATAATCTTTTTTGGTTCTCTTTGAAAGTTCACCCTGTATATATATTTGTAATGGTCTAGAGTTTTTTAAATACATGTAGAATATATCGATATTTCCTTTGGTTATTTTGTAAAAAAATAACCATCATATAATTCCATAATTAGAAATAATCGATAATGCAGAATATGTGGAGATTTTCTTTGTGTATTCCTTGATTTAAAAGGATTCTTTGTAGTTTAAAGAAATCGGGAGATATTCACCAAATAATTCGATTAAGCACAATATACATATGTTTAAAGTAAGTATTTAATCGTTTTGATTTATCTTTTTCCTTGTTAAGTTCAATCTGGTATATTTGTCATTTCCGTTTTGTTTCTTTTTCGATAAGTTCAGTGTCTTGATCGATCGATTAGTTCGATGACGATGACGTGTCAGTTTCTGTTTCAAATTCAGAGTCCAAAGCCTTGCTTTCCTTTCTCGACTTGATTAGCTCGATCAAATACCTAACAATCAGCTTGATCTGATACAGATTTGTATAGTACTGATCAAGGAAACTGTTCATTCCGATTTATTTATTTAAATATTTAAATGTTTTTTTTTTTTATTTTTTAAATATTTCTCAATCTACTATTTTTTTCTAGATTCTTTTTGTCGTTGTTAGTTGTATTTCATGTGAATAGCATCGTTTTAGAGTAGTTTTTGTGTAGATTTCAATTTCTTTTAAGGGATTTAAAGATTTATAATCGATGGTTTTCGATTATTTATCAGTCAACTTAATTTATATTTGGTTTTGATTAAATATGACATTTAGATAATTATTTGAAACATTTATATTGATTGCTGATTCCACTTCTTTTGTACTAAAGAAGTTATTCCTTGTCTTCAATTAAATTTCCTTTCTTTTGAATCGATCCCTTTTAATGATATTGATTTTGAAATGGGTTTCCAACTATCGCCTTCGATTATTTATCTTGTTATCGCCTTTCACTTTGTCTCTGTTAACGTAAATTTGTTTCACTTGATATGTTTACTGTTTAGGGAAACAGAAAAAAAAGTGCCACAAAAAAGAAAGGGAAATTTAAATTGTAATATTATTTTTTTAATAAAAAACACTTGGAAAAACAAACACTCGGCCTAAGCTGGGAAAACGCTTCACTTGGCACTTTAAAAACACGCACAGCAAAAAACAAAGAAGGAGCAACAGCAACAATTTTCGCGCCTTTTCTGCAGCTTTGGAGCCAAACAGCCGATTTTAAATATATGTATATATTTTTTAATAAAATTTTAATTTTAGTTTTTAATTTAAATTCTTCATTTTATTTTCGAGTTTTTTTTTATATGCTTTGTGTGATTTTGAAATTGTTTGGCTTCTTCTGCGGCAGCCAAATTTTTGGCGCTCAACGCCTGACTAAAAGCTGTCTCAGTCCAAAATGTGCCTGCCACTGCTGCTGTTCCTGCTCCTACTACTTTTGCTATGTGGCTGCCACTGCTCCTGCTGCTCCTCGTGCTGCTGCTCCCGGGGTTTTATCGAGTGCCAACGAACCGTTTCCAACTACCTTCGGCCGCTAACTAGGAGCACGACGAGCTCGCCGCCTCAATTTAAACCCTTCGTCTTCGGCTGCATTGCGGAAAAGCGAGACCAGAGCCGAAGGCGGGACTCGGAAAAGCCCAGTGCGCCCCCACGAAAGCTGGGCCAGCGACCTGGTTTGCGGCCAGGAAAACGGAAGCTCCTGCGATGGTGTGTGTGGGTCGACCACTTGTTGCCATGTGCCGGGCGAGCTTTGCAACTACCAAAGCTGATATCTAAGTCCACGAACCAAGAACCTCCTCCACATATGAAACAAAAGCGACAATTAACAATTAAGTTTAGCTTACAGCTTAGAAAAACCTGTCAATTAGAGGTAACTTTTACGAGTTCTACGCGAGTTTTTAAAGCTTTTTGAGATATTTTCATTCTTTAAATTAATATTTATTTAGTTTTATATGATAATTTTGTTGGACAAATCAAAGTTAAAAAAACCATAAATATTTTTATTTTAATTATAAACATTTAAATGGATAATCGGTAATCGGCTCAAGTATTAATATTCCAACGCGATGTGAAATATTTTTGTAGCTTTCATTTAATTTCCTTTATTTTTCTTCTCTTTCTACTTAATTTCAGTTAGAACCTCAAGATAAAAGGTCATTGAACCCAGAATAAGCCCATTCCACTTTCGCTCTGTGTGGTTTACCAAGTCTTAGCACCTTAAAGCCTTTACCTTTTCCAATTAAACTAGACAGAGACACCTGTTTCCGTTGCGAATTAAGTTATTCATTAACTCGATAGAATGTGTGTGTGTGCTTATTTATATTATTAAATATTATTGTACACTGAGCGTGTGTGAGAGATCCCACACTCGAGGTCCTAATCCCTCGTGGAGCGTAATGGAAGCCTTCTTTCCGAGACACACAGAATAGAATTTTCCATAGACGAAGTTAATAGGAATAATAATAATTATAAAAGAAACAATTATTTGTTTCTTTGTTTTTAGATCACAGGATCAATAGTTAAGTAAATTTTCCATTTCCATTGAAAGCTTACAGTGCATTTAATAAGTATATATCCATTGCTTTATTTTCTCTATACATACATTTGGTTTGCCGCTGCTTGTTGTGTGTGAGAGTGTGTGTGTGAGTGTGTTAAGTAATTTGTGCAAAAATTTATTTAAAGCTAAGTTATACCTATGGTTGTATACATTAGGCGTAAAATATATGAATATCTATATATATATATATATATATATATATATATATGTATGTATGTGTGTATTGTGCATACAGTGCGTTTCAGAACCATAAGAATATTGTGCTTAAAGTTAAGTTAAAGCCAGGATTGGTAAATACAAAAAAAAACCTAATCTCTCACTAAAAGAGACCAAGTGTTTAACTGAGAAAACTCAAATAAAAAAATATATATTGGATTAAGTTAACTTTTACAAAAATAATAAATTATAGTAAAGTAAAAAAAAACGACATTGTTTAGCTTAAAAATTATGCTTTAGCAAATGGCGAATATTTTTAATTAAGGTTTTATAGCAACAACATTGCTCCTTACAGCTATGATACGCACTATATATGGTTAAACTAGAGTGGGTCGATTTTTTTTTATGGCTACCAAAAGGTATTTCCTGCCAGCTTTTAGTATTCGATTATAGCAGAAGTATAAAAATAAGTATCCTAATAACCGAATTGAATTTCAAAAACTAATACTTTTTGGGAACTTAAACTGAGATATGAAGCGTGAAGGTTAGAACTTTTCTTTAGATCAAAACCGACCCATTCCGGCAAGTGCACGTTTTTGTATGTTCTGTGTGTATGTTTCTTCTTCTTTTTTTATTATTATTCAGGCAGGAGCTGCTATCCATCGAATACTTTGGGGTCTTCTCTCTCCTCGAAGCGGCAATTGGATTGCAGATCGCTCAGGATAAGGATTAGGATCGGGCTGGGGACTCTCCCATCAAAACATGCCGTCCGACCTCGCCACCGGGATGAGCACAATGAGGAAGATGACAAAGTTGCGCATGACCAGCCGCCAGTCGCTGGGCACTGCATACGGCAGCAGGATCTGCGTCAGCCGGTGCACCTCATGCGAGGCGCATACAAATATAAACGATGTGATGATCATGTTCAGCGTGGGAAACCCGGGCAGCAGCACAAGCACACCATGACGATCGGCGGCCAGCCAAATGTGATACTGGCAGACAAACAGTTCCAACGAGATCCTTCCGAACCAAGCAAAGAACGCCGAGTAGCGTGTCCTTAATATGCCCGATATGTTCCTCAACACCACATAGCCCACTATCGGTATAAACAGGATGTACGAGTGTATCTCCTCGCAGTTCTGAACGTTGCGGCACAGGAAGGAGAAGGCGGTGTACACGCCCACCCCCAGCAGGGCCAGCAGGGTGACCGAGATGGAGGTGCGTCGCGCAAAGAGATTCCCATGATTGTTGTCATCAAAGACACTATACTTCTGGGCAATGTGAAAGCAGGCGGCATAGATCATGCCAAAGGCCACCGTATACCTGTCCAGCTTCCACTGGTGCCACCATTCATGCAGATCATCGTCCGTCGTCACAAACAGCGCCTTCCAGGGACGCGTTACAAAGATTCGCTCAAAGAATACCTCCGACATGAACAGCACCGTGATTCCACCCAGACATCCTATAAACTTGCACACCAAATAGAGGTAATGCAACGGATTGGCGTCCACCGAGGCGGCAGAGATCCGAGGAGGCAATGCCAGCACCAAGTACACCACACACAGCCAGAAGGAGAGGAGCGGAACAAAGTAATAGAACTGATACGGCCGGTTCATGCAGAAGCACAGCAGCACGCTGAGGAAGTTCGCCCGGAACATGGCCTGGAAGAAGCGCACAAACAACGAGCCACCATTGCTGCCCGTCTGCCACAAGTGGCTGAAGTGCGTGTAGCCGGTGAGGAAGAAGTAACCGGAGATTAGCAGCTTAATGTGCATATGGATGGGCAGGATGCGCTGTGCCCCCGTCATATAGTATATGAGCACAACCAGCAGTATCCACCCTCGCAGCTCATCCGTTTGATCACGATTCAGAACCTTGGTAAACCGCGAATCCTCGGTGAAAAACAGGCCCAAGGCGAAGACATAGCCCACGGGTATCCAGAAGCTGAACTCCGAGTAGTATTTGTTTTCCTTCATGAAGAAGTTGGTGCGGTCGCAGAGGTAGAAGTAGGCCAGGATGAGGCCCAGCAGGGACAGGGATACCATAGGCGTGCTGGCTCCCCCTCCTCCTCGCACGCCATCCTGCGACTGATATTGCTGCTGCTCCTGTTGCTGCAGCGGCACGTACAGCGTCTGTCCCTGCAAATGAAGCATCCATCGCCTCAAACACAAACCGCAGACCAGGCACATGCACACCCCGAACAAGGCGTAGGCCACAATTTGGAGCGTGGTGTGCGGCTCGGAGCTGCTGCAGCAGGTGCCATCGTTGTAGTTCATGTAATCGTTGCAGTACATATTCCACAACAGCTGCACCTCCAGCCGCTGTCCATGGGCGCACAGTTGATGCCCCTCGGCGGCATTGTCCAGCAGTCCGTTGGCTATGTGCCAGGCGGATTCCCACACACTGATCTCTGTGTAGCGGAAGACGCCACGCGCCACGTTGTTCAGCCGTTCGATGTGCTCGTTCTGCAGGAGCTTCCAATTGGCAGGCAACTTCTCCTCATCCACGCGATCTGCCAATTTCCAGAGCACACGCGACGTTTGGGCCACCAAACGATGAAAGGGTGCCACGAGGAGCGTGAGATTTGCGGCATATTGACGCAGCACATCGTCGGTGGTGTTGCCGGCCAGGAGACCGGCATAGGTGAAGCCCACCACATACACCGAGGATAGCTGCTTCTCGGCCTCCAGATGATACAGACGCTCCACTAGCGAGGGACTCACCTCCTCCGCTTGGATGTACTGGGCCAACATGTGTAGCTTTTGGTCCTCGAAGCGGGCCGAGCGGCTGGCATTGTTGTCGTCGGTATCCTGCGCCTGCTCCTGATCCTGATCCTTGGGCAGCCGTAACTGCTCCACAAAACGGTCGTACAGCAGGCGGACACTGGCATCGCCGATGAACACAAAGTTGTTCTTGTTGTCGAAGAAGGCAAGGTAGCGCAGGCAACGCCGCGTATCGCTGGAGAGGGGGGAGTGATTCCAGTAGTGAGTCATGGGCCCAGGTGGAGGGGTTATCTATGCGATGATTACTCACGTGAGGGAGTACTTGTGCACCATGCAGCCGTACGGCTGCCACTCGTTGTCGCCCTTGAAGCGGCCCTTCGACAGCAGCCACTGGCAGGAGTCGCTACCTAAGAGGCGGAGATAATAACCAGGATAAATCAATAAGGAGGAGAGGCTTCTACCCACCATAGTTCCAATTAAGCAGGCCGTGGTAGAGTATAAAGCCCAGCACTAGGAGCAGGGCCACCTTCTTAGCATTGGTGGCGTTCAGCTGCTCCATGAACACATCAGCCTTTGTGGGTAAACGCTGACCGCCGCCGCCGGAGCCGCCAATGCAGATGCCGCCCAGCTCCGGACTGACTGGGGATGGGGTTGACCCACCTCCTGATGCAGCTCTGCCAGCCGTGGCTCCTCCTGCTCCGGTTCCCCCGCCGCCGCCACCTCCTCCTCCTCCTCCTCCATTGCCGCGTAATTCCCGAAGCTCCATAATTGACGACGTCCGTCTCCTCCGCTCCACTCCCCGCTCACTGGCTCGCTCTCCCTCTTTCTTGCTCTCTCTCTTTCTTATGGAGTGACTTTAGAGAGTATTGCATGGCCGGGGCACCAGCATGTATCCTTGGACTCCTTGGCTGCTGTGTCTCTGTTGCAGTTTCGGGGCTTTATTTATTGATTTCACAGCCAAGAATGAACTTGCTTCGCCGGCCGATAGGCGCCCCGCTATCTCTGCAGCTGCCATCCACCCGCCCACCCCCGCATTTCCCCATGCACGCCCGCGCCTATCGTTATCGAACAGCTGACGATGGCGGGTGGCCCGGGCGAATGGCAAACAGTTATCTGTTATCGTTATCGGGGCAGGCAGAACTATTTAAAACGTCAAAAGTGTTCACTAAATGTTTTAAATTCTTCTATTCAAACGCACAGTCTTAGATGGTGGAGGTAAAGGAGCACCCAATGGACAACTGCCAGCTGTTTGTGCAGCTGCGCAACCTATTTCAGGCCTACGATAACCAGACCAAGCGCCTGAACACATTCCTCTACTGGAGCGGTAAGCTCTTCTGTGATTTTTCTTCCTTTTTCGCAGTTAAGAAATGTTTTTTCTTAAGGCAACGAGGAGCGCATCGATGAATTATGTACACAAGTCGTCCAACTGCTGGTGGAGCATGAACTGGTGATCCAGAAGCCACATGCCAAACGCCCAAATGAGCTGCAGACACTGCCGACCGGCCCGGAGGCCATATCGCACCTGCGCGGCGTCCTCATCCTATTGCTGGTCAACACGGCGGCCATTACCAACGGCAGTCAGTCCCCGTGGAGCCTGCAATGTCAGCATTTGTGCCATCAGTTGCCCCAAATGCCACAGTTCCTCACCGTGGCCATTGCCATGCGCTGCGGTCTCCAGCAGCCGCTGCTGGAGTTTCTCGAGTGCGGCCCCCGCTGGGCCACCGCCCAGTATTATGGTTCCCTCAACGAAGCCTTGGGCCATGTCTCTCCAGATCGGATGGACGCCTTGACATGGATTTCGGGCACTTTAAAGGCCGCTGGTCGTGCCGATTTTGCAGATATGAATGAGATCCTGGTCCGCGAGATGGGCAGGATGCTGCAGCGTCACTTGCTCGACTCGGCCGAACGCCTCCAGGAGCTGCGGCCAACGCCACGCAAGGTGTACCTGGCCAAGGCCATGGTGATGCTACTAGAAGTCCTCCTAGAGGCTTTAGAACCACCCGAAAAGCCGGCATACTTCCACACCTACAATAGCCTGAGTCTGGAAACTGATCATCCGCCGGGTCAGGCATACGCCCAGAGCGATGCCAAGCCCTATGCCAAAATCTTAATGGATGCCTTGCAGAGCATCGTGGAGATGGTGTCGGTGGATATATTCATGTATTGGATGGAGATACCATCGCCTTGGACCCTCTACAACTACCAGACCCTCATCTGCCACCAGTCAGCGGAGGTGCTCAAGGCGGTGAAACCGTACCAAGAGCTCTGCAAGCACGAGGTCTGCGCCCAGCTCCTCAACTTTGGCCAGTCGGCTTTAACGTTTGAGGACATACTAGCGGGCAAGAGCATCGGTGAGCTGTTGGCCTTCCTCGATGGCGATTCGGGATCCGTCACCAAAGAGCAGCTGCTGCTGGGTCTGGAGTGCCTCCTTCAGCGACCGATTGCCTTGGGCAACGATGAGTGCGTGGAGACAATGGCCAAGCATGTGGGCCTGCTCGGCCTGAAGCATGCCAAGCTTATACTCAAGCATTTGAGTCAAGTCGAGGAGGCCCGAAAGGCGATGCAAGATATAAAGTTGGAGAAAGTGGAAGAGGAGGCCCGAATGGATATAAAGTTGGAGAAAATGGAAGAGGAGGCCCGAATGGATATAAAGTTGGAGAAAATGGAAGAGGAGGAGGAGGAGGATAGCGACGGGGAAGAGCAGGAGGAATATGATCAACTGATGCACCTGGTTCTCCTGCCCATATACACGCAGTGCCGCCTGCAAGACAAGATCCTTTTGCTACAGTTTCGCGATGATTTGGGCATCACCAAAGCCTTCTTCTTTGCGGCACCCAATCTTCAGGAGCGTCGCATCAGCTTCTTCAACAATCTCAATAGCCGCAACCGGACCATAGAGCATCAGTTACTGATATTTTTCTTTGAGGAACCCAACGAATCCTGGCTGGCTCTGGCCAAATTGGGTATGGCACATTCCCGATTCTCCGACTACTTTTGGCACATGGCCATGCACTGTGCCCAGCACGCGGTCCACCAGATGGCTTACTTGGCCAACCAGCTGCTAACTGATGATGACGCCCTGCTCAAGGGCAACGCCTCGAGCTTCCTGCTCTCCCTCTACGTCCATCCATTGATCCTGAATGGACTAATCAAGCTGCGGGCCAATACCTATCGTGTGAGCCTGCGTCATAACATTCTGCCCTATAGCCTGGAGCAGCTCAGAGCTGCCCAATCGGACTTTCTCGTGGCCTGTGGCGCTGCCCTGTATGAGTTTGCTGCGAACCTAAACTATACCATACTGCGACGCATTCTGCAGCTGCTCAGGCAGCTGAAAGCCGTTGAGCAGGAGATTCAGGTCTGCGGTCGTCGGCAGCTGCTGCAGATGCACCGAGAGTGCTGGCGCAACTCCAAAGCCGAGGAGGCTGTGCTCCAGGCCCTGAACTATGTGGATATGCACCGGCATCTGCCCAAGTGGCGCCAGGCTCACATACCGCTAGCCACACAGCTACTGGCCACCATCGATGCCCTACGCTACACTATGACCTCCTTCGATTGGGAGCGCGTGGATCTGCTCGGCGAGGCGGTGAGCTATTGGCGGGAGAATACCAATAGTCTTATGTTCCTCAATACAGGTGAGTTGCAGCAATCTAAAGAGTACTATTTAGACTTGTTATAAAATTCTCTTTTTTTTATAGAATTTCGCGAGAAGCTTGATGCCTGTGCTGCCTACTTGCAACACCAGGAGTTCCTTACCGCCGAGCTGCCGCCGCCGGATAATCCCAACTACCGGAGCGAGTTCATACGCTGGGTGACGCAGGCCAGCGCCCATGAAGCCACCACTCTCTTTCGCCAAAGCATCGCATCGTGCACCGATTGTGTTATCTTCTTTGATCTCGCCAAGGCCGTGGAACACGACAATTGCAAGAACTCAAATGAGGCCTACATATTCCTCTTTGGCTGCTACGTGAATGCCTGCATTGGATGCACACGTGGCCGCAAGGGCAGTTCCAAGAAGCGGGAGCTGGGTCAGCGCCTGGCATTGATTGCAGGCGGTTCGCCGAAGGGAACACTGTCGGAAGTGAGGCAGAAGATGGCCCTATACACCGCCAGCGGCAAGAATAAATCCGGATAAAGCATTTTGCCACATTATCTGATAATACTCCATATCCTTTGAAAGGATACAATTAAGTTTTTGAAGAATTGAAATATTAAATTTCGAATTTACATATATTTATATTTATTTTTATGGTTACTGTGAGTGTTTTTTGTTTTGGATTGTATTAGGGTTTACTCTAATTTTTCTGTGTTTCAAATTTGAAATTTGAATTTCTGTCATGCAAATTTATCGGTTAATGCAATTTGAGATGGGAGGTGTGTGGCTGGTAATGGAAAATATATATATTTTATTTTTTGAAAAAGGTTTACCGTAAAATCGCGGAGAATAAAAAAATATATATTTTTAATTCTATATTCTAAAGTCACGAAGTTCAAATTAATTATATATTTTAAACTTTGTAACCGATATTTACTATCGTATCGTATTATCGATAACATCCGTTAGTCTCATCTCTAAATTGACAGGCGTTTTTCTGACAGAATTTGTGGCTTTACATTGCGTACGAAAATTAACGAAAGGAAAACCCGAAAACGTGAAAAACATTCGACTAGACTGGAGTGAAAAACTAGCCGAAGGTAGAGAAAAAACGCACGTTGATCGTAGTTTTTTCCAAAAAACCTGCACGCGACTTTAGAAACCGCTGTGCGTGTGTTAGTGTGAGTCTCTCGGCCATTCCTTTATTTTTTTTTGTCCGTTTTCGCAAGCGTGTGTGTGTGGTCGCATCAAATTTACCGATATTCCGGACAGTGAGCGAAACGGGCGAGGAAAACGAGCAGTGTGAAAAGGAAATAACACGGGGGGAAAAACGAAGAAAAAAAGCTAACGAAACAAGCAAAATTTGCTGCAGAAATAAAAACAACAGCAGACATTTAGTTCTGTTCGGAGAGTATTGGCGAAAAAAACGCAAACGTAAGCGAAAAATCAAGCATCCGTGTCTCACCTCTCTCCCTGTCTCTGTCACACAGCCCCTGCCAGCCCCCTGTCCCTGGCCCTTTCCCTGTTTCACTCTTTATTTTTCTCTCCCTGTTTATATATGTGTTAAAAATATATATACGTGTGTGTGTGTAATTCAATTCCGTGTGCATTTCCTTAACAGCCAACAACATCATCAAAAAGGACGAACCGCACAAACACAAACGGAAATTTAACAACGTTAAAAAAAGAGGAGCGCAGAGCAGCGCCGCGACACGAACAACAACAACAATCAGCCAGCAGTCGCAGCAGAAGAAGCTTCAAGAGCCGCCAAAATGAGCAAGCCACTCTATGAGACCCCGCTGACCATTGACCCGGAGCATGAATTGCGCTTTGTTGGTAAGTGAACGAAAGATTATTGCATTCTGTGTGTTTTGGTGGGAAGGTCGCCGCATATCGACCAAAGAACTAACGCCGAATTCACCTCCAATTTGTTGCAAATTCGCTTCGAAGGGCCGACCGACCGAGGAGCAAACTGCAAAGTTCGCTCGCACGCACACACGCGCAGCAGGCAAGCGCGTTCTCGCCTGCTTGCGCTCTCACTCTCTCTCGGCTCGGTGCGATATGTGTGCTCTCTCTCGTTTACTTTCTTTTGCAGCTTATCAATAATATCCGTTGTTTTTGTTGTTCTCGCGTAAGATTTTTTTTTCTGAATTTTTTGAGGTCTACGTGTGTCGTCTGGTCTTCTTACTTATCACACTCTTCGTCCCTCGGCCAAGTTTTTTGATGCCGGCAGCTGGCGTCGCTCTGTTTCTCTCTTCACTCGATTACCCGTCCCTCTCGCTCACGCGCTCTCACTTAGGCTCCCGCTCCCGCCCGCTCTCTGGCCCTGTGTTTTTGGCTAGCATTTTATTTTTATA
Source organism: Drosophila bocki (assembly GCA_008042715.1). Taxonomy (NCBI): domain Eukaryota; kingdom Metazoa; phylum Arthropoda; class Insecta; order Diptera; family Drosophilidae; genus Drosophila; species Drosophila bocki. Next base: position 47,969 of record VNJY01005488.1, read on the forward strand.
CGCAAAAACTTGTCATGGGCCATTTTAATTTTTTTCTTGTATTTTACTTTTTGAATTTTGGCCAAAAAGCAACAGCAGCGGTTGCGGCAGCAACAACAATGCAATATGACAGCTAAGAGCATTCGCTGCACAGTGACAGAAAATGCATTAAAGACGCGTAGAAGAAAGTTTGTTTTATTTTAATAAATAATATTTGATGTAACTGGATAAATTTGTATCGGCATATTTAATATGTTATTAACTAAGCTATAAACTATTGAGGCACATCAATTAAATATGACATTTTTAGAGAGTGAAGTTTTTGCTTTTTAATTCCACTGTGCGCAAATATTTTCATATTTGTGTTAGAACGCATTTGTGTCTGTGTGTGCCTGGGCCTTAGCCCCATTCTTTTCCCAACACCACCCCCCATCCCCCCCCTTCGTTTGATCGTTGACTATTGTGGGTGGTGCCCTGGTGTGCGGGTGTTCTAGGGCGAACAATGGAAGGGGGAGGTAGTAGCAAAAACACATGCATGACGCGACGACTTTGTCTAATGAAATTTCCTTGAAGCACACACACACTTCCAAGCACGCATAACACGCACGCACACTACGACGGCCATTTAAAAAAGCAGGAATTCGTGTTACTTTATTTTGCGGTGTTTTGCTTCCTCTTGCCTCTCCTATTCTCACTCTCTTTGTCACTCTCCCGTAAGGAAAACGGAAGAGAATTTTGGGGTTTTGTCAAGAGGCCACGATCGATTTCTAATTGGGGCACAAAAAACAACATTTTTGAAGTAATTCGTTGAAGTTGTTGATACCCTGCAAATAATTAATTAGTAAATGAATAAATACATAAGTATTTCTTAGATATCAAGGGAACATTTAAGTTGAATGTTGAGGGAATACTTTATATTTTAAAACTTTAATTTTTGCTAGTAAAAAATTATTTTAGTGTTAAGAATACATTTTACTATTCTCGTTATTATATTATATGGTAAAAAACTTTATTGCTTAACAAATTGCTTAGTTGCACTTTTTATTGCTTAACAAATTGATTAGTTGCTGTTACTTTGCCTTACTTAATACATATATTACTTTAAAAAAAGGGGCTAACCACACAGTTCTTAATTAAAATTTTACTATTATTTTCTAACTACATTTTTTTTATTTATTCTAATTTCTTGAATGATTTTTTAAGGACTTTATATACTCTATTACAACTTCATTTCAAGAGGGTATTCGTCCCTTTCCCCGTCAATCTCCATTATTTTTGTCTAGTTTTTCTATTGTCTTGTTTTTATGCCAATTCCCGATTTTGTTTTGCTTTTAATTCAATTAATTTGACGCAATGGGTGTGACGTGACACATGAACTGTGGAACGAAGTGGATGGTGGGTGAAATTCGGGGGGTAAAAATGCCGCCAATAGATTAGAGTGTGACTAATCGAATGTGTGTTGTTAATCCTTTTCTTTATCTCATTATCGCCTTTATTTATTCTTTGCAGGACCCTTCAATCGGTCCGTCGTCACAATCATGAGTCTGCGCAACAATTCGGCTTTGCCCTTGGTCTTCAAGATCAAGACAACCGCCCCGAAGCGCTACTGCGTACGTCCAAACATTGGCAAGATCCTGCCCTATCGCTCGACCCAGGTGGAAAGTAAGTATATATTTTATATCTATATGTAATACCGATCCTTATATGAATACCATTTACAGTCTGCCTGCAGCCATTCATCTACGATCAACAGGAGAAGAACAAGCACAAGTTCATGGTGCAGAGCGTCCTGGCACCCACGGATGCCGATTTAACCGATTTGAATAAATTGGTAAGTAAGACAGGATTTATGCCTAATGTTTTTTACAAATATTTATTTCCCTCTCCCGTGCAGTGGAAGGAACTGGAGCCGGAGCAACTGATGGACGCCAAGTTAAAGTGCGTGTTCGAGATGCCCAACAACGATGCGAATTCTGAAAACACTAGCGGCGGCGCCGGTGATATCGGCGTCGGCGGCGGCACCGGCAGTGCCGGCGGTGGCAGCGCGGGCGCAAACACTAGCTCAGCCAGTGCTGAGGCGCTCGAGAACAAGCCCAAGCTATCCAGCGAAGATAAGGTGAGTTTCATCTTGTCTACTCACCTCGCTTGTCGCTGTCTGACTTCTTGTCTCTATTTTTCCATAAATTTAGCCCCCGAATTTGCCAGATGCAGGGGAGTCCGTGGAGTCGATGGCCGGAACGATTAAGGCTCTGCGTGAGGTCAACAGCGAACTGCGAAAAGAAATTCTCCACTTGAAGGTAGGTCGGGGGACAGGCCAAACATTAAAGACTTGTTTTCGTTACTATCGATATATGTTTTCAAGGAAATGGTTTGTTTTTCGGTTGAAATAAACCAGATATTATTTATCAATGGGTTCAATTCAATTTCCGAGCTAAATATCAATGAATCAATATCAAAATCAGTTTCTGGTAATTGGGGCCTTGTTCTTAGTTTTATGGATACTTGTTGATGTTTGGATATTAATTTACTTTCTCTCTGTTGCAGGATCAAATCACACGCTACCGCAGCTCGGCGGCCATGAAGCAGGTTAATGAGCCCTATGCCCCAGTTTTGGCTGAGAAACAGATTCCAGTCTTTTACATTGCAATTGCCATTGCTGCGGCCATCTTGAGCCTTTTGCTGGGCAAGTACTTTCTCTGAATGCCATAAACACCACAACACCAACGACAGTAACACCTAACATGCAACATGCAACATGCAGCAGCAGCAACAACAACAACAACATGCAAAAGCAACACCATCAATCTACAAACAGCAGCAAGCTAAGCAACAACGAAAGGCAAGCAGCAGGGGCATTCAAAACATCAGCTGCACCATAACAACAGCAAGAAAACAAAACTAAAAAAGGAAAAAAAAAAAAAACAAAAAAGACAAAGACAAACAAAAAAGTTAAGAAATTCATAAATATATATATTCGCAAATGGTAAAATCCCTATTTCAAATCAAGGCTCAGATTGTTTTTTTATTGCATTTCTTTTTTTTGTTTCCCAGTTTTTTTTAATATTTTACATTATTTCTTACGTTAAAAATGTTACTTGAAAAGTGATTTACAACATATATATATATATATTTGTCTTAGTCGTTTTAAATATGCATTTCGAAAAAGTTGGAAAACATGAACAAAACCGCGTTGAAGTATTTTTAAGGAAAAACAAGCTTAATTTAAAAACCCAAAATTAAACACACACACTATTCTATATATATATACATTTATTTCTCGACACCGAATAAACTTGAGTTTTATAAATATTTTTGGTTTCCGTTTGGCTTTTTTTAGTCTTTATCTTTTTGTTTTTTTTTTTTGTTTGAGAATGTACGAGTTAAAACCAATAAAAAAAAAGTAAATAAAAAATCGTCAGCAAGTTGCAGAATAAAAGAACAAAACAAAAACCTAAAACCAATCAAAGGAAAAGCTTCAAAAATATGAAAAACCCCAAAAAAAAAAAAAAACAAAAGGAAAAGGAAAATGCTCTGCCAGGCCGACGCTCTCTAAGAAAAAACTAAAAAACAGCTGCTTCACCCTCCTTCCTACTACCTTTCTCAAGCCCAGATCGATTATATATATGATATATTATATATAATATATAATATATTTATATACATATATAAAAGCCATTTAATGTTTTCGTTTGGCATTTTGCATTTACTTTCACCCCCACACACGCTATATATATATATATATATTTATATATTGTACGATTATAATGAATTTATATAAGCAATTTGTGTTGGATCATCGGCGAGTTATATGCCTGGATATATATGTCAAGGAATAAAGTATATATCTACCTTGAATAAGGTCAGCAGCAAAAATCAATCAATCAATCAAGTTTTTTATGAAAAATGTGACGACAAGACACCTATCCTACCCCACATAGACTTGTAAAAACTCCCTCGTGGGAGGAAATCCTCGGTAGATGGAATATAGTAACTACTTGTTCTCCTCAGTTTGTGGTTTCTTTATCTTTTTTTCCTATATAGTTTGCAAAGCATCGGAAGGGTATATAGATTTAAACTACATGAACACAGACACGCATGAGCGCTGTATTTTCATAGGCATGTGGACAGAAGAACTCGTATTTAAATGTTTAACTAGAAATACAGAAGAAAAACCTAAAAATAAATGAAAAAGAAAAGAAAACCAAGCAACTCATAAGCAAAATGTACTTGATGTCAGCTGTAGCAAATAAAACGGAAAAACCATATATAATAATAAAAATAATAATAATTATAATAATAATAAATTGTGAATTGTTTCGGTACATTTAACAACAAACCACTTTTCAGAGCATTATTTAATTGAAATACAACACACAAGACACACTCCGCAAAGGCTCCTTCGAAAAGAGAGAGTGGGAGATAGAGAAATAGAGAGAGTAAGTCTGTGGACAAGGCGAAGGAGCAAGGAGGAAGCCACACACAACACGCCCAAGACGAAAACAATTATTATAATAATATTTACAGCATGGAATCTTACAAACTAAGTGTTTTTTTCTTAAAGGAAAAATAAAAATGAAACATTGTTAATTAAACATAAAAAATATCATTTGAAATAAATTGAAAAAAACATTAAAAAATATATATTAAAAACTTGCTCCATAAAACTATCTCATAGTTTACTAGGCGAGTTACCAAATATTTATTATAGTTGAAACAAATAGCTTTTGCCTATCATTCATTTCTATAATTTGTAAATTCCTATTCAAAAAATAGGTGATATGTCTGTATAGATATTATGGCCTTACAGGGTATTATACTTTTAGTTTGCAACGCAGAGAAGGAGTCATTTCAGACCCTATATTTTTTATTAAAAAAAAATTAGATTCAGTGTTCAGTTTCCGAATTTAAATTTAATTCATATATATATCTATTTTTTTTTATGTATGTATATATTTCAAATATCTCATATATTTAATATATTCCATATATTTTATATTTGTAGGTTATTTTATATATTTAATATATTTTAAATATTTTGTATGTTTTATAAATATTTCGTATATTTTATATAATTCATATATTTATTTTTTGTTTAGTTTTTATTAGTCTTAAATTCTTTAAAAATTATCGTATAAAATTTTGGATAAATATTTAATTTGAATGCCCCTTATTATTATAATTTCAGTAAGAAACGCAGTGAAAGTCATGTTCGACCTCGACCCTATAAATCATATATATTCTTGATCAGCATCGTCAGCCGAGTCAATCTAGCCATGTCTGGTAAACACAATTTTTTTGCCATTTTTTTCAAAATTCTATAAGGGGTTTCATCGCTAAAAATTGTTAAAAATTAACAAAAAATTTAACTAAAAAAAAATTCAATTCTGGATGCAGATTTGTTATTGTTATAAAAAGTAACTCCGAATTTTAAATAAATTCATTTTCGGCTTAGTTATATTTTCAAAATGAGATTTCTTTCTAATAGTGTAAAATATTTTGTCCCGATAGCTAAAAATAGCTAGATGAGCACCTCGGTACCGGCAAAGACTGCACCCCCCTCCCCAATTGCCCAAAATATACCGAAAAAATACCAAGCATACTTTTGCCATGGGCCGAGAGAGCTCCCCATCTGGTCACACTGGCTGGTACACGTCGAAAACAAACACAGACGACGTTTTATACTTAAAACCATAATCAACCGCAATGCAATAAGTCGCCGTGCGCCGGACAGCCTAGCAGACCCGCAGACCAGGCCACCAGCTAGCTAGCTACCAGGCCCCGCACTTGCCATCGCTTCGATTTGCGGCCGAATCCGCAACGGGGGACTTGAGTGCGCCGCCACGAGAGCAAGGCAAGGGCCGTGATTCCGTGTTTCCCACTGACAAAACCGAGAATTATGCTAGGCGGCAAGCGAACGGGATCGCGGCACGTAGCCGTCGTGCTGCTGATGTGCCTGTTCTGGTATGTGATCTCCTCCAGCAACAATGTGATCGGCAAGATGGTACTGAACGAGTTCCCCTTCCCGATGACCGTGACGCTGGTGCAGCTGTGCAGCATAACGCTGTACAGCGGCCCCTTCTTCAATCTGTGGCGCATCCGGAAGTACCAGGATATACCGCGTTCCTACTACTACCGGCTGATTGTGCCCCTGGCGGTGGGCAAGCTGCTGGCCTCGGTCACCTCGCACATTTCGCTGTGGAAGGTTCCCGTTTCCTATGCGCACACAGGTGAGTTCAACTAGCAGGTGGAGTTGCCCGCCAAAGAGTGCTTCCCCAACACGTCAGCAGTAGGGGCTATGCTATCTATGTGGATACTTGAAATTAGATACCCTTTCTGCTGATCCGGGTGGCATTGCTTGGATGTAAATGTTGTTAAAGGGGAGGTTTCTTCAATCTGGAAAATTATATAAAAAATATATACATGTATGTATGTATATTTTTAGGAGTGTAGAGTGGATAAATAAATAATTCAACCTTATTTTTAATGAATAAATAAATAATACGTAATATTTGCATTGTAAATAAAGCTGTTGGGGTAAAATAAAAACAGTTATTTAGTCAGATTTATCTTGAATAAATTATTAAATGTTTAAATATAATATTAAAGTATTTTATAATGTTTATATTTCACTTTAAGAGGCTTTTTCTACGATATTTTGCTTTCCTATTTAAAAGATTTACGTTTTAATACATTTATTTATTTTATTAAGATTAACCATAAATACAATTTTTAGATTCTTGAAAAATTATTTATTTTTAAAGTAATTTTAAGTAATAATTAAATTATTTAGAACCTTAAAAAGGCTAGGTTAAAGCCGGGACGAGTAACACGATGCCTTCTATGGTGTACAGCTTGTCATTCATTTTCTAGAGCATTAAAAAACCTAGAAAAAAATTTGAAAATGTTATTTTTACTAGATTTTTGTAATGCTAACAAAAATGAATACCTTTACTCTTATACATAATTTATTTTATATTATTTATTTTTAAACCATCAATTTTTTCCTCCTTCCAGTTAAAGCCACAATGCCACTATTCACCGTCGTCCTTACACGCCTCTTCTTTGGCGAAAAACAGCCAACGCTCGTGTACCTGAGCCTGCTGCCCATCATAACGGGCGTGGGCATTGCCACTGTCACGGAGATCTCCTTCGATATGATGGGCCTGATCAGTGCCCTCATCTCCACGATGGGCTTCTCCATGCAAAACATTTTCTCGAAGAAGGTACTAATATTTTTCTTTTATATATATTTTTTTTAAAACAATTTTTATCATTCTACCCTTGCATCTTAAGGTTCTTAAGGACACCAATATCCATCACTTGCGGCTGCTGCATCTTCTCGGCAAGCTGTCGCTGTTCATCTTCCTGCCCCTGTGGCTGTACATGGACAGCTTTGCGGTCTTCCGCCACAATGCCATTGTGAGTAGAGAGAAAGGGAGCAGAGATCTCTCTGTCTAGCAATCTTATCTTACTTCCGTTTTGATTTTGATAGGCAACTTTCAATACAAGCGAGTTATTTAGGCAACTTTATGAAACTCTTAATAGTTTACTGTACTTGATTATTTTTTACACAGATCTTCTTACGTTTTTATACTAGTAATTCAAGTGTAAACAGCTTATTTATTTTAAACAGCCTGTATTTACTCTGGTGTTTACCTTGTTAGTCGTTTATAACGGAAAAATACTCAGGAAAAACCCTGGTAAAAGGGAAACCAACATATGCATCTATGTTTTGTCCCTTGAAGCCTGTTAATACCTTTCTATTTTTGTTTAAAAAGTGGAAATTTGAGAAAAATAAATAATAATAATTAATTAATTTAATTTTCAAGTATCTATAAAACCGTAAAAATATCTGGTAATTTATAAATTTATTTAATTAATAATTAACTTAAAATATCCATAGAATAAATTAAAGAATATTTTTAAATTAAATTAAAATAATATCTATGTTTCATTTAATTTAATTTATTAATTAATGTATTTCATGCTCATATTTTTTTTTTAGAAAAACCTGGACTATCGAGTGATTGCCCTGCTCTTTGCCGACGGCGTTCTCAATTGGCTGCAGAACATCATCGCCTTCAGTGTCCTCTCACTGGTCACACCGCTCACGTACGCGGTGGCCAGCGCCTCGAAGCGCATCTTCGTCATAGCCGTGTCCCTGCTCATTCTGGGCAATCCCGTGACGTGGGTCAACTGCCTGGGCATGACGCTGGCCATTGTCGGTGTCCTGTGCTACAATCGGGCCAAGCAAATAACCAAGGGACGTGAGGCACCCACGTTGCCGCTGTCGCAGAGCTCGCACATCAAGTACCAGCCGCTGGAGCAGCAAACGGATCCCTATTACCGGGGCTCTGTCAATGGCAAGCTATCCAATGGCCTGCACCGGGCGACAGCGACGACAATGATGCCGGGCAATAGCCTGCTGGCGAATGGCAGTGGAATGCCAAGCGGTACGGCTGCCACGCGGCTGCTGTTTGTGTAGTTTATAGTTTAGTGAATGACGTATATCCCGACTCTCTGTCCCCCCCTCTCTCTCTCTCTCTCTCTCTCTCTATTCTATCTCCCCCTTCTCTCTCTCTTCGAAGTGTATGTAAATTGTACATATGTATTTGTTTGGCTTGCAAATAACAGTTGTCCCTTATCAGTCAGCTCTCAAAAAAGGGGTCTTGAATAGCTCTCTAGAAGCAAAAGAATTCAAAGGGCATTAGAAGAGGCTGAAGATCAACTGGTTCCCTGCAAGCTCCTATGTATTATATACAGCTGACTCAAGAGGCACAACTCTACAAGGCAATAATAATTAATTAATAATTAAGTAAAAATCCAACTTGACGAAGAAGGGGAATTTTCTGTTCCATGTTTACCTTTAAGTTGGACATAATATTAGCTTGATTTGCATTTTATGTTCCCCCTTCCCCAACTTTGTAATTGAAATTGAAATTGAAATTAGTGAAATACGAAAAAAGGTGCTATCTATGAAACAAAACGATTTACAAGAAAATAAGACAACTGGCAAGTCGAATTTATGTGCGCTTGTTGTGCCTCTTCAGTTGGCCCTAAATGCAAATTGTATTTTTGATAATAGAGATTGAGGCGCGAGTGTGTAAATAAGTAGTTCGTGTGTCCGCCCAATTTCCATATCCCCCAACCTCCTTCCCCCCCCCCCCCCCCCCCCCCC